>PVKN010033325.1:0-12071 GCA_004027915.1 Capromys pilorides
CAAGCATAGTTTTAGCGTTACACATTGCTATCTTCAGTGTGAAAAACTTGTTGGAGATTCTTAGGACCATTGTCTAATTCATCCTGTGTATATAAGTGCATGGTTTTTCTCCTGCCATGTTTCCTATCTTTTCTGTTTGCTGCTCTTCATTGTCTTTTTTCATTATTTTAGTTCATTAGTCATATGTGTGGTACATAAAAGTACTAAACTGTCCATGAAAAAATCTTGAATATATGGCGGTCTGCCAGGACATGTGTTTGATGCTAAGTTTCTTAGAAACAGAATTCCACAGCTTAAGACCCACTACTGAGTGCACTTTTTTGTTTTGGTCATAATAATAGAAAATGTGGAAGAGCTTATTAAAACCAGCTTATTGAAAGAGCTTATTGAAAACCAGGAGTGCACAATTTCACTTTCTGTTGACATGCGAATTTTTACTCTCTGTTACCTGGCATAAAACTACGAACCAAAGTTATAGAGTGCAAGGGCCAGAAACATAGCTCAGTAGACTAAGCACCAGCTTTGACAAGTGCAGGGACCAGGGTTCAATCACACCAAACCTGCCCTTGGGGCATGCTAAGCCAGTGACTGAGTCTAGGCATTGGTGGTACACACCTGTAATCCCAGCTTTGGGGACGCTGACAACAATAGGATCACTGCAAGTCCAAGATACACAGTGAGACCCTGTACCAAACACATAAAACGAAAAAAAAAAAAGTTATAGAGTTCGCCTCTTGATATGACAAGTCTCAGTATTAGGACCCCTGATACTCTTGAGGTCATGTCGCTTCTTCAGCTTCAGACCTATTATCTTAACTTGATGAAGGGACAAGGGTGTGGAGAGCGTACCCTAGTAGAGTGAGGTCTTTGGGTCTCAGATTGTACCTAGAAGCAGCCTTTCCTCCTCTACCCAGGCACAGAATGTCTGCTCACAGTGGAAAGAAAAACGTAGTAATGTGTGCTCTGGGAAAGTTAAGGGATTTGAATTCAAACAAGATTGCCTCAGGTTTGGGTTACTCAACTTCCTACATCTCAGGTGAGGCTAAGGATCAAGAGAAAAAAATGTAAAATTCTATCAATATGCACCTCAATATGCCTACCATGAGCTCCTTAATAAATGCTATGTCTACTTTACTTAGAGATGAGCTTAAAAATCTTGTCACACTAAATTCTGTGTTTTCACCTGTATAATTTAACACTACCCTGAAATAAAACCTAGAGTAAAACAACTCAAGGAGAATGTGCTTTTACCCTAAGGATATAGCTATCAGTGAATACAAGAAAATGTATGCATTAGCTTTACACTGCAGTGGACTCCAAGGCATTTGGAACTCAAGAAGAACTGAGTGTGCACTGCTGCCAAACATGTGAGAGAGCCGAAACACACAAGCGAAGGGAGTGCCAAGTCAGACCAGCCCATTTGCTGAGAGACTTTCAGTGCTAGCTACACACAGCTGTTACTCTGGGAAGTGTCCAGTTTGGCATAGATGGATCTCTTTCCATTCATTCAGATGGCTCTGAGTTCCTTTCAGAGAAGCACAACGCCAGTGTAGAAGTACAAAGATTCACGAAGGGCCGTCCTGAGGCAGGATGCAACCAGCCAGAGCAGCTGCTCGCCGGCAATGCTGAAAAGTGGCCTTCACCATCCATATGGTCTGTTTTTTTCCTGACATAGTTGAAATTTTAAATTCTATCAAAAATGTTTTACTCATACAGAGGATTAAAATATTTTATGAGTTATGCTATTCAAAAATGATAGACTTTTGATATAAGGAAAAATAAAACATCTTCAGAGTATATACGTGAGTAAATTCATGAGTGTGCATGCATCAATATACAGATGTGTGTGTACCAATGTATCCCTAAAAGTCTTGCAAGTCTGTTTCATAAGTGAAGCTAAGATCAACAGCAATAACTGGGGCAACGACATGAGCATCTAGCTTCACTTTACTCAGCTATGTGCAGCTTCATGGAACACTTCCATCACTTGAGTGTTGAGAGCCCATCTTGGTTCTTGTTGCAGTCCAAGACATTTATGTTTGTAATTCCAAAGATAAGTTATTGGAATCTCACCAGGATAATTCCAATCCTAATTAAGCATTTTGCTGGCATAGTAAACCTATGTTATAAGAAAAGTACCTTAGTGATACATAGCCTCTTTTGCAAAGAAAAAAAAATAATGTTTTAAAAAGGTCAACGTTGGGGCCCACAAGATGATTCAAGGGCTGGCAAGATGATTCAGCAGTCTAAAGCACCTGCTCAAAAAAGCTTAGGCAACCACACAGACTGTGGTTTACTCCCTAGCACCACATGTTGCACCAGCCCCACTTCCAGGGCAGGCTGAGCTGGCCACGATAGATAGATGATAGATAGATAGATAGATAGATAGATAGATAGATAGATAGATAGATAGATAGATAATAGATAGATAAATGATAGATAGATAATAGATATAGATAGATAGATAGATAGATAGATAGATAGATAGATAGATGATAGATACATCAACTTTATTTATGGGAAGAGTACCTCTGAGATGCCCAGATTGGAAACTTGACTCAGTGAATATGAGAAGACCTGGGAATCTACAATCCTAAGCACTCCAGTAGATTACAACACCATGCTTGGGAAATCTCAGTGTAATAATGCTAATAACAACACGCACTGAGTTCATGTCCTCCAGCTGTCCCCCAGCTCACTGCATGCCAGAATTTAAACTCAAGCAGTGCACGTCTGAATCCAGATTCCTGCTGGTGAGTAGCACGTGACATTCCTGGGACTCTGGTAATCAAAAAAAGCAAGTACTCTCACCCAGCTTCAATTTCCATGTTGGCAAATTCAAAATTAATTCTTGGAGTGAAAAATAAAGGAGGGGAAAATCAGCAAAAATGTGTAGTGTTTTGTGTGTACACATAACTGTGCATAGACTATTGCTATTATTTTGACCAGTTATATCAACCTGCGAGCCAATGCATTTTGATTTGACAGCAAATGAAGAATACACAAAACATTACAGTAGGGGCAGAAAGAAAGAAACAAATAAAACAGTGAATAGAAGCGACTTAAATAATTGCTATAAAGAAGCAAAGGGACACCATTTGCATCTTGGGAAGTCATCACTCAGCATCCCCTCAGCCATTTCTAAAGCATGAAGTATCTCTTCATACATCTTGAACTTTGAATAGTTGGGTGCTTTTTTTTCTTTCTTTCTTTTTTCCTTTCTTTCTTTCTTTCATTCATTTTTATATATTTGTAAAGGGTCTCACTGCACAGCTCAGACTCATAGTGATACTCCTGTTTTTAGCCTCCCCAGGCCTGGGACTACAGCTGTGCATCACCACCCCCAGACTTGGTTGCTATGGGACCAGAAACTTTTAATATTTTTAAGTCAGTCTTTCCCAAAGAAAACTATATTATAAATAGAGATGTATATCTTCAAGTTTCTGTCAATAAAACGTTCCCTGCATTATATTTGATAATGTCCCTTAACTACTATTATTTGAATTTTAAAACAGTATCAAAGTCAGAAGAAAATGTTGGGGTATTCATGGTTTCAGTTGAATAAATCATACTGGTTTCAGTCAGATAGGATAAAAATATTCATGCCCACAGTAAAATATCTCCCATTTACCAACAATTTATGGCAATGATTTATAAAACATCTATGCCCCAATGTGACTCTCAAGCTCACATTATTGAATTGAATTTTCTATTTTAAAATATTATCAAATTATCTATTTTAAAAGATTATACCAAGTCAGGCAGGAAGTGAGGCAATGATTTTCTCTTCTTAAATTCATTTATTGTAATTAAACTCAAAATTGAATCATTTCAACAATGTGGATTTTTATATATTGTTGATTCAGAAAACATCAAGCTGTATTATTCTTAAATTTCTCCTTATAAGAAATTTTAGATAAAAAAATAGCATGTTAGGCAGTGGAGTAAAATCATTCCTTCTTGCACTCAATCCATCGCTTAACTAAAAGGTGAATGTGGTATTTACTGTACTAAATTCTGGAGACTGAAGGACAAGTACGACACAGACTGTATTCTAGTTAATGTCCTCTGTTCACTAGGGGGAAGACTCTTGGCCCCACATAAGTCTTTTATTAAATATTGAAGGAGGCTGGAATTTTGGGAGGATGAGGTAAGCTTAAAAGTAACTCTACTATTCCTCTGCAGGAAAAGCTCTGAGACTCTTTCATCTACAAAGCAGTACTTCCAGTTGCACCGCTAGCAATTCCATTGTGAATTAGACTGTAAACAGTTATTGTGGTGCATTTTGGACTTTTGCAAAGGAGCAATAGATTCCCACAAGCAAAGAAAGAAATCTCTTGCAGCACACAAAGGTAAACAGAAAGCCATCAGAGCCACGGAGGTAGAGGCACTGACCTCTGAGCTCCCGCTTCTCCTCAGAATGCACATCTGAGAGGCCCTCTTTTCCTTAGTGCCTATTACCATGGCTTTCATCTTGTCAGTACGACAAAAAGAAAGTGGCTCTACTTAAACTGATAGGACAATGCAGCTATGTTTTTTTAAAATTTCAGATATTTATTAATTGAAAATAAGTATAATAACCTCCAGCAAATAAATATGACTTCTTTCAAAGGGGAAATATTGCATGATTTTAGTGAGAAATGTTGTAGAAAGTTTCTAGAAGACTTTCCTTCTAAGCAGCCTTACAGAGAAACATTTCATTTAGAAGTCTGAACCATATTTCTTCAGCTTGTTGCAATGAACACTTGCTCACTACGCAAGACCTGATTGGTCACCAAGAGCAGGGGTGTGGGTTACACGTGCTGCCCTGCTGCTGCCTGCACTGAATAACACCTGGTGCAGGATGAAGCACCAATCCGGGACCTCCCGCTGAATTAGGCCGGGATGCTGCCTGGCCTGAGGACTTGGCGGAGAACATCTGCAGCAGAGGACGCTGGTCTGGAACCATCTCCCTGCCAAGCTGGAGGCTAAGCACTCTCCCCGAGCTAAACGCGCACCTCTATTCCGTTCCAAAACTGTTCAAAATCTACAGTGCTGTATGTAAAGTAATCCAAAGGCTCCTGGCTCTGTGATCACACCACGTCCCAAATAATTAGCAAACTCTTATGTTAATACATGGTAATACAAATTTCATCAGGTATACTATGTGAACAATAGTGATTCGTTTTCCAAAATAAAGGTTCGTTAAGTTATTTTGCTAGACCCTTTGAAGCCTACAGAAAGCATGAGTTTTATTCCTGTAGCCAGGGAATGTTGAGAAGTCTGAGACAAAGGGAACATTCTATAAACACAAAATGTCCAGATGAAGTGAAAATTCTGTATAATCACTCTATTCAGTAATTATAGAAATAGGCAAACTGATGATGATTAGCAAAATCATGCAAGATTATGGAGATCATGCAAGCTTAATGTGCAGAAATGTTGCCTTAAGCACTGTCTCCAGAATTTAAAAAGGTGAATTATGACTGTGTCCCTAGTTGTGTACTGTTTTAATATTTGCTTTATAACATTAGCACTAAAAATGTCAAGGCTATCATTTGTGTCTATTCAATAAAAAAGAAGTAGATTAGACACACAAGGGTTCCTTCCCTCACCCGAAGGAAAGCACACAGAATTGGCCCAATGTTTGGTTCAGAAAACTAATCTTAACTAAAATTGTTCACAATAAAATGACCTTCAGTAAAAAACTGAAATTGAATGACATTCTCACAAAATTCATTCTTTGTAATATGCTTTATCAGAAATGGCTTTTCAGTCTTAAAAAATCTGCACAATTCCATGCTATGGTTCTCAAATTAAGTGAATTAAGCCATTCCACAATGATATCACTGGCACTTTTAAAAAACATTGGAGAATATACATGCAAATGAATGGTTGCAAATAGGCTTTCCAGTTTGGACCAATACCTCCTATAGTAGAATGAAACTCTTGAAGTGGTTAAGTAAAGAAAAAACTTTTGGCTCTACCCATATGTACTGATACGGCTAGACAGTGACATGAAGATCACATTAAGAGAATTGAATAATTCATGCTGCAGGTCTCCAGCCAACGAGAATAAAAATTTAGAATTAAAGTATCTATAATCAAGAGAAGAAATTAAATATTTCCAGTGACATACAAGTAGATAAAAATATTTTATTGGTCTACCTTCATTCTAAAGATAAAATGTGACCAGAGTTTGTTTGTCTTGTTTTGGCTTGGTTTTGGGTTCTATTGTCATTACTAGGGATCAAACTCAGGAACACACTACCACGAAGCTGCATCCTGAGCCTTTTGTTTTACATTTAATTTAACTTTACCTTTTAGATTGGGTCTTAGCATCCTCAAACTCCTGACCCTCCTGCCTCAGCCTCTGTGGTTCCAGGTTAGCGTCAGCACACCTCGCCAACAGATGCGTTTGGGAACGCAGGTACTGAACTGTGCATCCTCACAGACTGAACTGATAGCGGCCCAAAAGACATAAAAAGCATGAAAGGTGAATTAAAATGTTAGCTCCTTAATAGAGAAAGGATGGATCTAAAAGTGAACGGCATGCGCCCCACCCCCCACACCCCCCATCCCCCACCGCAGGGCGAGTCTCGCTGAGGGTAACCGCCATTGCTAGTGGATTTGAGGCTGGTGTTGGATCCAGCTGTTGAGGGAGGTGTTCATGATGACCTCAGCTCTCATCGAGTTTTATCCTGCCTGAATTGATTGGGCAAGAGCAAGCAAAACCTAACTACAATTGTGACACTTGGACGTGCCAGCAAAAATGCACACCGGAACAAATATTCGAAGCATTTGGGAGCAGAGTACGTGAGCTGCTGCTCCGGCTTTGTTCTTGTCATTCAATCTTCTTTTCCAGGGCTGGATCCCAAGGGCCTTAATTAACTTGCCCTATGACCATTGGCCGTCCTACCTTTTGGAGAATCCACTTTTCAGCTAGAAAATTAATAGAGTCTTATTTCTGTGCACATTACTTAACAGAAAAACACAAATGATCACATTCTGACCTGTTGAGGTGCAATTTAAGCTTGCATAAGCAGATTCTCTAAATGAAAGTCTCGAATTTCATTGTTGCTCAGGGTGACTTTACTGATCAAAAAGAGCAGGAGAAAAAATGAAAAGCTAAGTGAAGTCACTGTGGTATTCTTAACAGTCCTAAATGTCAGTTTGAAGAATAGCTGCTCCTTGTGAAGCACTCCTATTTAAAACGGAGTGGACGGCAACAGTGATGGATGATCAAGCAGCCTGAATCACACAAGGGGACTTTATGCTTCCCAGTGAGGAGGAAAATACAGAATTTTTTCTGTCATTCGCCGCACACAGCTATGAAATGCTGTTAGCTATTCAAAATGCAAAGCTGCCCACCAAAATGCAAGAGAAGATAATTCATTCCTTCCACCTGCCTTGGTAAGAACCACAGGCTGGTTGGGATCTCCTCCAACTTTCTTTATTCTGTCTCCTTTTCTGCATCCTTTTACTATACAAAGTGTTTCCTTTAGCTCACCTGTCAGGAAGACATCTGTTAGCTCCACAGGAGCCAACGCACATCGGTGTGTGTCATGCTTTCGCGAGTCACCACTAGCGCGGTGGGACAAATCTTTCACTAAGCTTTGTCTGAACCTCTTGAGCTCCGTCGGTCAGTCAGGACCCGTGCATTGCCCTCCTGTGCGCTTCAGACCCCGCAGGTAACGCGCGCTCTGTGAGCTCCGCTTTCTTCTCTCATGCTGTTAGTCTGACAGGCTACTTCTAGGGCTCGGTGGCCAGTTTTGAAATTACTCTGTAATAGTAAAATGTGAAAGCGCCTTAATATAAACTTAATGCCCTTGTGCACCATTCCTCTAGTACCTCTGCACTTTTCGATCTTAAGGCAGGTGACTAAAAGAATTAGACAAAGTGCTGCAAACAGAAAATATAGCAGGGCATGAGGCCTCAGTACAGGTTTACAAGGTATAGGATAATTACTATGCCACTGCACACTTTATGTTTTAGCTTTGATATTTCAAAAATATTTTTTAAGATCTGAAAGTAATAAGAGTTAAGTCTTAGAGGTGCAAGTTTAAAATAACAGTTTGGTGGTGTGGAATCCCACCCATGCGCTCTCCTCCAACTTGACCCGATGCCTGTGCGCTGGCCCTGGGGGGACTTTGGCTGCCCACTGCAAAGCCCTCTCCATGTTGGCAGCACTTGGCTCTGTTTATCATCAAGCAGAGTCCATGTCAGCAGATCCGATGGCCTCCCTGAGGGCTGTCCTCCCGCTGGGGGGATGATGAGCTCCACGAAGTCACCCTGAAGTGCTGAGGGAGCTTCCAGCCCAGATGGCCTTCCGCTGATCCTGCCTAAGGATTGTTTTACGTATTTTCCCTCTAAGTTGGCTCATTTAATATAGAATGCACTAGAGGCAGTTTAGCCTGAGCCTACAATACCCAAACACAATGTTGCATTAGGAACTACAGTACTGCTAAATAAAATATTATCATCAAAAGAAAGATGTTTTGCACAGAAAAATATCTCCATGTGCTCTTAAAGGTGTATCATTACTGAAAAAATCAGACATAATCTACTTGCTAGGTTTGTCTTTAAAAAAAGTGTTGTGCACTTCATATATACAATGCCTCTATACAACACACTGGAATTTTCTTTCTAATCCACTTTTAAAGGTTAAAAATATGTAGACTCACTAGGCACAGGGTCCACCCCCATAACATAGAATAGTGGTGCATTTCATTGCTGAATTTTCCACGTTTCTCTTCCCCGATTACTAAATGTGCCACGTGATGTTCTGATATGGTCCATCTTCTCAGCCACCCGCAACATGCATCGTATGAAGCTTCCTTTCTTTTCTTTAATTTTAATTTTTATTAGTGCACATTGGTTACATAGAATGATGATTACACTTTGGCATATTCATGCATGCATATAACTTTTTTTGGGTTTTTTTTGGTACCAGGGATCACACTCAGGACTTTGCACTTGCCAGGCAGGCACTAATGCCGCTGAGCTATCTCCCTGGCCCCATACAACATTTTTTCATCATTCCCCTTCCATTGTCTCCTTTCCCAAATGACTATTCCTTAAAAAAGCAAAGATAGAGCTACCATTTGGCCCACCTATAACGCTCCACAGCATAATTCTGAAAGACTCAGCATCAGCAGGCTATAGAGCTGCCTGCATAGCTACATTTACTGTGACACAACTCACAACAGCAAAGCTGTGGAAATGGCCTCGGGGCTCATCCATGTGGGATAGATAAAGAAAATGCGGTACACTGGGTACACACAATGGAATCTTATTCAGCCTGGAAAAAAAACCAAATGGGCTCATTTGTATGGAAAGGAATGGAACTAGAGATCTCCAAGCTGGGTGAAATAAACGAAGTGCCCTCTCCCGTTGTTTGAAAGGAATGATTTGGCTTTGCTTACACAAAAGTATGTCAGCCCAGACACATACAAAAGTAAGCAAATGGTGTTCCAAGTCACGGCAGTAATCTAAATATTTATATCCAGTTGGATTTAGCATGGCGATTTCATACCAAAGCAAGGTATACCTTGCACAGTTATAAATTCCCTGTGATGAATGCTATCATTATGCAAATCTAAAACATAGTAATAAAGGTTTATAATCAGTTTGCAAACAAAATAATTTAAACATCCAAAGGGCTAGCTGTGTATCAACACTATTCTAAATCATCAGGGTTTCATAAAAGTATTTATCCCCAGAAAACCAGTAGAAGCTGGAGAAGGCTAGAGATGTTCCCAGAAGACCTTCCTATAAAACAGGGCTTCAAGAAGAACTGATCTATTGTTGGCTGAAGCAAAAATAGAAACGGCAACATCTCTTCCTCTTCAGCTAGTGAAGAGCTTTTAAATGTTACTTATAAATGCTACATGTGAAAGACATTCAGAAAACTTTTAAGGAATGCCAAAGAATAGAATTATACTTGACTTTTCCCATATGAAAACAAAAATAATAATACTGAACTTCACAAGAGTATTAGCTTAGAGAATCAAAGTGATGATCAGATTGTTGAATATGATCAAGCAGACAGAAATACAAGCAACAAGCCAACATCAAATGCTAGGGTGTACATTCTCCAGAAAATATTTTTAAGTACACAGAATTATAAAACATAATTTGCAAGAGGAGTCCCTGTAGTAAACTCAGACATTCAATTTGCTTTATATAAGTTTATCCAAGAGAGGTCACATTTTGACATTAACAGTAGAAACAAAATCTTCCCAACTTAAAATTAAAATTTGAGGGTATTTAGGTCATAAGATGCTTCATTCCTTTTAGAAATTTCTTTTCACAAATAAACTTTTTCTATTGAAAAACTTACACAATTATGAAACACAATTTTAATGCATGTTCTATCTCTCCAACACATTTTGTATGCATTACCTCTGTGTTATTAATGTGAGTTTTTAAAATTAGTACATATTTATAACATAATTGAAGTTATTTTGTTATTTCTTCCAATAATTTTTGGTAAGAAAGGTCACTTACTGACCATATAGATCATTATTAGTGAACCTATAATTTTAAGTTTTAACTGAATTTTTTAAACATTTCAGTATGTGTGAGTTTGTTTTAGTTGTTCTACAGTCTAGAGTAGAACAGAGAAATAAACAGGTATTTCATATTGAATCTGGGCATTTAGCCAAGCCTATGCCAAGTTGCCAACAGAAGTTTATCCAAAATACAGATAAATATGCATTATCTCTATTGCTTAGTCAGAAACTAAATTAATTGAGACCAGGCAGTACTCCCACAGTTACATCAATCTTAGAGTTTTTCTTTATTCTCTTATTTAAGGAAAAGCATGCATTTAGCTGAAAAAATAGATTCCAGTGCCAGCAGGCTAGTAAATTTCATTGTTTTCTTAAAAGCACTGATTTGATTCAGGAAACATCTATTAGTGAGCTACCACTCCCTACTGGTCTTAGTTTAGGCAAAGTGGGTCTCTTGAATATCTGATGAAGATTCTACCATTTTACCATATGCATAAAGGTGTGGGCAGTACCGAGAACCCCACAAAGACCTGTCTCTTCCTGAGATGTAGCAAAGTAAGAGACTAACACAGGCCCAGGAGAGGAGTCACTGCATCTAGCCATGGCCCCTCCTGAGGCCCTCTCCTGTACTAGAAGACAGATAGTCCTATCCAGAGATCCAAAAGCCCAAAAGGTGCATATATTCATCACTTGAGAGGGCTCTGAGAGCTCCAAAATGCAGAAGTCATCCTCCTCTCTTAAAAATGAACCTTTGAAGGTTTTTCTTTTTTTTTTTTTTTTTTTGAGACAAAGCCTCTCTACTGTAGTTCAGGCTGACCTTGAACTCATCATGCAGCCCAGGCTGGCCTGAGACTATATCAATCTTCCTTGCTTAGGCTCCTAAGGGCTGGAATTTCAGGCTGTACCACCACACGCAGCTTTTTAAACATTCTTAACAAAGCAAGAAAGGACAGTCACAAATTCGAAAGCCTCCTGTGAAGTTGGCCTTCTCATGGGAATATGGGAGCAGCGCCTCAGCAAGGGCTTGGCTCCCTGAGAGCCCTGCAGCTCTAATGGACACAAGGACATGGAGTTCAGGGGACAAGAAACAGAGAGGAGAGTGAGTTCACAGGCAGATAACTCACTCTTGCCCATTAGCTGCCCAAAAACTAGACATAAGTTCAAGTTGGCTACTTGAACACAAGAAAAGGGCCCTAATTGGAGTGGCGAAGCAGCATGGGGAAGAATGGAGGAAAACCTTTCCAGAGTAAGCGACAGAGGAATCCTGAAGAGTTAGTAGGTAACCAGGAACCACAGGCATTCAGAAACAAAGAGGGCATCACCCAAGGCACAAAAACGTAGGAAATACCATTCTCTGTATCTAGGATTCCTAAGCACAGCCACCTGTTATCACAAAGTTAGTTTTTAAAAGTAGTAACAATGATTAATGATTCTTTGTTAGCCAGTTCAACCAAACTTTCAATATTTGGTATCTTAGACAAAAAGACAAAGCCCAACAGTGACATAAGTAAAATATCTGTGATGTACTAGGAGGCTGTTTCCCCCTATGGAAATTCCCTTCCCTCTCCTTATGTGTTG
>PVKN010033326.1:0-12053 GCA_004027915.1 Capromys pilorides
CCCCGCCGGGCTGCGCTGCCCGAGTGCCGGAGGGCGGTGTGCGCGGCCCGCGCCCGAGGCTGCGGGGCAGACCCTGCCACGCCCGCGGGCTGAGTCGGGGCGCCTCTGCCCACCCTGGCCCCGAGGTCTGGGGGGGTGGGGGCGAACTCCGAGGAGCGGGCAGTGGACCCGCTCCCTTCCCGGAGCGCACCAGAGCGCGGGGCGAGTTTAGGGCGTTGGGGTCCGTGCCCGGCCTCACTCAAGCTTCTGCCCCTCTGTCCCGCAGACTTGCTCCTGTCCACTGAGGTGAGTGGCGGGGACCGCCTGGACTGCGTGAAAGCCAGCGACCAGTGCCTGAAGGAGCAGAGCTGCAGCACTAAATACCGCACGCTGAGGCAGTGCGTGGCGGGCAAGGAGACCAACTTCAGCCTGGCATCGGGCCTCGAGGCCAAGGATGAGTGCCGCAGCGCCATGGAGGCCTTGAAGCAGAAGTCGCTCTACAACTGCCGCTGCAAGCGGGGCATGAAAAAAGAGAAGAACTGCCTGCGCATCTACTGGAGCATGTACCAGAGCCTGCAGGGTACGCGCCCTCCGCCTGCCGCCCGCTGCTCAGCGCTCTGGAAGGCAGGGCTCCCCTGGTCCTCGCTGGCTGAGCTCCTGCTCTCGGTTCGCCCCAGCTGCGGGATGAGGACCTTTCATTGGCCCCCAGGGGCAGCAGCAGCTGGTGTTTGCTGAGGCTGAGCTGCACTGTTGCCCTGTTTGTTGGAAAACCCAAGAGGAGGTGGGGTCAGAACATCCCAGTAGGGGCCCATTAAAAGCCACCTGAGAAACCCACAGTTTCTCTCCTGATTTTTGCCAGTTCTCTCCTTTCTTGTACCTATTCTCTGATGGAAAAAGAACTCTAAAAGGTCCAGGGGAGTCCATTCGATCCTTACCCCTCTCAAACTGGATCAAAGCCATTTGCCATTTTAGGTTAGCTGAGTTTTGAAGCAGCTGCCTTATCTCAGCTTTGGTTAACACACAAGTAGCTCAGGGAGAGAAGGATCACTTGTCCCAACCACTCATTCTAAGGAGAAATTTTAGGTACGTGTGTGCCAGAGGTGGCCCGAGTTTGTAAATGTGCACACAATCCTGTGTATTAATAATTCACTGATGCTCATCCTGAAAAATTGTAATACAGAGATTTGATCTTCCAGTTACAACTTCCTGCAGAATCTGTATTCATGAAAATCTGTCTCCGAGATGGACTCAGTTAATGGCCAAGATACATGTTTTCTGGCTGCTTGCCACATTTAGGGAGCATACAAATGTGGGGGCTTCTTGTAGATCACCTTTCTTCCATTGGCTCTTGGAGGCCAGTTAGGCTTGAAATGTGGGAGAATTTTCTGGCAAGAAACAGGCTAGGCTTTTCTCCAATACTTTCATGGAGCTCTGGGGAGAATAAAGACGACAGAGGTAGAGAAATGAAAAAGAAAAAAAAAAAAAAAACAAAACCCAAGTGGATGCATTTGAAATCTTGGAAAGTTTTACAATCTTTTTGTTGTGCAGTCTTAATGAGAAATTACCTTGAGCAGAAATGCATCTATTTCTTAGATCTGAGTTTAACCTTTCTGTTGTAGGAAATGACTTGCTCGAAGATTCCCCATATGAACCAGTTAACAGCAGACTGTCAGATATATTCCGGGTGGTCCCGTTTATATCAGGTAAGCAGATTTCCATTTTTACTTGGATGCCTTTGCTAGCTTGAAATCCATTGGCTTGCTTTTCTTTGGCTTGCAAGTGGTGTGTCAGTAGACGGTTGAATAATATAGTGTTTCTGGGAAATTAGAGATAAAGATGATGATAAGGAAGAAGCATAATGCCTAACGCTGATTGTATGATTTAAAAGTAATTCCAGATGAAGTAAAGGGTGTAGTGGTTGGGGAGAGGTTGGAGGGAGGTGACTTGGTTGAATTTCCTTTTCACATTAAAATATGATTGGCCAACACTTGGCAAAGGGAATGACATTTCTGTCTGTAGGTGGCAATCGTATTCTCCTGTTGCTGCATTCCATACCTAATGCTGCTCGGGAATGAGATCTGTTCTCATGATGCCACTCTCTTTAGGGACTAGAATACAATCTTAGATTGCAGAAGCATTTTGGTTAGATTTGTTTGCCTGCCTTTGATTTAAAATACAAGCTTTCCCATTTGTTAATTCTTCTGTTTCTAGTTTTTCCTGGGCAAGTGTGTGCATTTTTGAGAGAAGGTACTGAGTGGCTTTTTAGAATGTAGTCTTGCTTTCTGTGTTGTGTTTTGTCTCTCTCTGGAGTTCTGTGTTTGCTTTGGTAGTGAGTTTAGTTTTAGAATGAAGTTTTTCGTAACATCTGCATTCAGACAGCCCATAAATAAGGAGCCGGGCAGTAATTTCTCTTAATGACATACAGATTCCAGACTGAAGTTGTCTTTATTTCTTTACAGTCAAGACATTATATCATTATATATATATATATATATATATATATATATATATATATATATGATCTACCACAAATAATATCTCTTGGTGGTTAAATGTGGTGGTTAAAACATTGAATTTGATTCGGTTAGTTGATTTGCTAATGATGAGCATTTTAGTGTTGTAAATGCTTTATATTTTTCTGCAGAAAAGCCACAGAATCAAGACAATGCAAAATACTGATGTATGAACGTGTTATACATTCATTCGTCAAACATTCATTGAGCACCTACTGTGTTCTAGCTGTTGTGGTTTTGGCAGTAAGTCAGTTTTCATCCTGCCCTCATAAATCTTAAGACAGTCAGCCCCTGACATTTATTAAGCCTTTACTGTATGCTGTGTGTTCTCTTTAAGAGCTTTATGCCATTAGGTTATGCAATCATTGAGTGCTTCTTAGATGTTATTATTTCCATTTTAGAGGTGAGGAGATGGAGGCATAGTGAAGTTAGAAAACCAGCTGCCTCAGATTGCAAAGGTCCTGAAAGATAAACTGGAATTGAAACCCAGATTTATTTGACTCCAGACTTTTTAAACATCTACCTACTTGGAGTGTGGTCCTCAGGTCAGTGTCACTGACAAGTCCAGGGAGTTATTTAGAAGTTTGAAATCTTAGACTACTTTCCTGACCTACAGAAATCAGAATCTGTGTTTTGACGAAATCTCTGGCTGAAACTTTCATAGGTACATCATACTTGAGAAACACTCTGCTGCATGATTTTGCCATTTAGTTTAAAAGAAAACTAAGTGTGTGTGTGTGTGTGTGTGTGTGTGTGTGTGTGTGAATATAAGGGTACAGATAATTTATCATCAGAGGCATTCATGTTCCCTGAGTGATGCTGATGGACCCCTCATAATGGTCACAGTGGCTCAGTGATGCTGATGGACCCCTCATAATGGTCACAGTGGCTCAGTGGAGGAGAGGTATACAGACAAGTTTGTGACCATCTGTGCTTTTGTTTGTAGGAACTAAAGTAGGCTGTGGCTGGTTGGGCATCATGAATCTCAAGGTTTTAAAGGGTGATGACCCCTGCCTGTTAACCTCCCTCCTGGGGAGTGCCACTGCCTAGTCCTCACTGGTGGCTGGAAGGGGATGAAGCTTCTTATGAAAGGTGAGAAGTAAGAAGCAGGCAAGAAGGAGAGGCCATTTCAGAGCTGGTATGAACCTGAGTCCTTTAAGACTCAGTTTCTCTCTAGGTTGTTTATTTCATTAGAGTAAGTAACACTCCATAGGGTTCTAAACGAAGACTGAGGTCATCTCCAGAATGTTCCCCTGTGCTCCTGCATTGCTTTTCTGATTCTTATCTTTATTTCTGCTCTCAAAGTGGGTACCATTGGCTTCTCTGAATTTCTTTTTTTAGTATTGGAGATGACTCATGAATCTTTGCATGGAGCAAATTTCACTCATTCATGTATTGGCCCCTGGTCTCAGCTATAGGATCTTTTCACAGGAAGAATGATCTTAGGTTTGTGAGACCTCCTGCGAAGAACACAGAAGTCATGATGAATTAAGCAGAGTCAGGAAGCCCTAGTCTAGGGCTCAATTTTATATCTCAAGGGCATTGAATTTAGGTTCCAGCACTAACGAGCTCTGACCTCTTGACAGTGTCTGTGTTCCTTAAGTGGGTATAGTACAGCCAAATGGAGCCTTGAGAGGTTTTAAGTCACTGAATAATGCATATTATCCAGTTTGGCCTTTCTAGGATGGAGAAGGACAGAGAGGCAGAGATGATAAATGTTGCATTTTGTAGTATGAATATGAGTTTCCAGAACATCTCTTCTGTCATGAAAATATGAGCAAGCCAGAAGAGCAGGGTCTCTGCCTTTTACAGATGTGGTAGCAACCAGTTTCCATATTTGGATTTCTCTGCTCAGTGGAAAGAGTGTTTATCCACATACATTATGTGTGAGCTGACTCCTCCCACTGACATGTTTGACAGTGTTTCCATTTTCTTTAGATTCCTCAAACCCACAGCCCTTTGCCATTGTTAACTCACTAATCAGAGCAAAGACCACGTTGAGGAATTATCTTTGGCCTGGTGGGAACAAAGAAGGGAACGAAAATAAGATGGGATCTAAAAACTGACGGCTAAGTTGCAGGAGGGAAATGGAGCAGCATGGACAGGCTCGAAGTTGGACAGTTGGACGCAAGGTTAGGGGGCCTAGTTTTGTGGAAACTTGATAGCAGAAGCCTTTGGCCTAGAAAGCTGGAGAAAAGGCTCAAGGGGGCTCGTTTACCCCTGCTTGGTGCCCGGTGTGCTTTTCCAGGGTCTGGAACTTGAAATACACAAGAGCAAGAGTAAACTGGTGCTGGAGGGTGTTTGAGTAGTGGGAGGAATGCTAAAAAGTCTCCTGGGAGCCTGAGGGCAGAGCTGTGTGGGAGCTGTGAAGCTCAGGCAGGAAGCCAGGGTGTGGCAGGAACATCTGCCACACCCACCACTCCTTAGCCTCTGATCTGCCTCTCTTTTCCTTCGCCAAAGTTCAAGCAAGCAACAGCGAGAAGTAAATAGTGACCAAGAAGGATGATGAGCCTATTGACAGTTTTTTGTTTTTTTCACTCTGCAGAAGGGGCACATAAAGTAGTGAGAAAGTTTTAAAGTGTAGTGGGTTCAAGAGAAGCCTGAGAGAGGTGGGAGCACAGAAGCTCCACTTGGCAACAGGAGAAAACGAGGACCCCAAGGTTGCAGAGCATGGATTGCAAGATTGGATTTTGTAGAGAGGAGTCCAGAGATGCCAGGCTGCCAGGGCACGGAGTCTAAGGGGAAGATGCCCTGTCAAAAGTCAGGTGGAAAGACTGTAGCTTAAGAATGATGCCCTCAGTCGGCTTTGGTGAAAAACGCCATCCAACACTCAGGCACCGTCATTACTTCCTACCAAGTCCTGGGGCGCTTTAGACCTTCCTTTGAATCATTTGGACTAGATGTTGACACTGATAGCAGGTAATGAGAAATGGTTTGCTTCAGATGAGATGTGCCTAAATTCTTCCAAGTCTGGCCTCTCTTCCCCATGATGTTGTGAATGGTTAGCCACGTTGGGCATTTCTAGTTTAATGTAGCGTCATATTTATGTTACTATTTAAAACAGTTTACTAAAAGCTTTGCATATTGTTGGGTCATTTTCCGCAGGCTGAGAAAGGCTTGAACATACTATCAGTTAGGGGTGTGCTGGTCTTTTTCTTTGTTGTGCTCCTACATTGGAAACCGCATTAGGTTCCTTGTTGACTCTGGCGTGTGGCGCATTCCTTAGCAGGTCAAGGACACTGCCCAGCCTGGCCCTGCTGCCTCCCTTCTTAAAGTCCCACACCCCTCTCCACTCCTGCTGTGTGGGGGAAATAATTCTCCAGCTGGCCCATGAAGATTCACTTTCCTGACCCTTTGCACATGGCCTTGCAGTGGTCTGGAAAAATCCTCTTCTCAAAGATCTTGATCAAGTTTCCTCTCTGTGGGCCTTTTTCGAATTCACCCAGGCAAGCACTGCCCAGTCAGGACTTTCTCATGCTGCCTTGTGTTCTTGCTGTTTGTAGGCGCTAATCGGGATATCTGGAGAGGATTTACTTATGTGTCTGGGTTCCCTACTGGAAAGGCAGGGACTGGCCCATCATGCTGGTGTCTGCTCAGCACCAATCATCCTTCTTGGTTCAGAGGTGACATCCCATCACTCAGTAGTGGTGGAATGCCAGAGAGGTGTCCTTGGAGACCTAGTTCAATCTTCTGCCTTCATAGACTCTCATCACAGGGAGAGGAGGTCTTTTGGCCAGCGTCACATTGCTGAGGGAAGCCTTGGGAACCTTTGCTAGGACACTGCTTAGAGGAGGCCTGTTTGGCTTCTTTCTGCTGCGTCCTCTCTGCCTGAACTTCATCCATCCCTGGGACCTCAGCCACTTTTACCACTGACTCAAAGCCTTTGCTCCTACTCTAGCCCCACCTGAGCTCTAAGCTATTATCTCCAGCTGAGTTCTGGACAACACCTGTATCCCAGTCACCCCCAACTCAGCATGTCCAAAATAGATTTCACTGTCTTTTGCCACACATACCCTCTCTTTCTGATTTTCCATCTTACATAACGGTGCTGTCATTTGCCTGGTGATCTCTGTAGTAAACTGTGGGGTCATCACCATCCTTACTACCAGTCTTACTCTTCCACTGTACTGTGACTAAGGCCCCCAGAAATTTCCTGCCCTTGTGTATTGTCCCCCTTTCTCTAGTCCAAATGATTCAAATTGTCTCACAATTAAAACTGACACCCTGCCCTTGTTTCTACTTTCTTCTGGTCCCTTCTTCTCACTGCGAGGTCTTATATTGGTTCCTTGGGGCCATACTGGAACCTTCTGACACAAGCCTTCCTTCACAGTCCTTTGCTGTCCCAGCCCTGCCACCATGTGTTGGCTCTGGGCAGCTTCTACTGCTGCCCTTGGTACACTGGTAGAAGAGGGACACATTTCACTCATCCTGGTGACCCTCACCTCTGCCACACCCTTTGCCTTGAACAGGCCATTTGAGTTCACTGTGTCTCAACTATCTTGGATATAAAATGGGATGAAGACAATGCCTGCTTTGTAGGTTCTTGTGAACTAAGGATACTTGATGAATCTTGGTTATTTTTAATATACTGAGGCTATGCTGGCTGTTGGCTCTGTTCTGACTCCAAGGCGGGGGCCTCTTCTTAGCAGATCATATTTCCTGATCATGGAATACCAATCTTAGGTCTTGCCGAGCCTTTGGGAAGGCTGCTCATAAACTATCTTGAACAAGAAATGAGAAATTTGCCTTCTATCTCTAAGCCCCTGGAGGAAAGCCCTGCTTCTTAATGAAACAGCTGGAGGCTTCACTACGCTTTGGGGGAGGGCTTCCTTGTTTCCTCTGTGATCCCCTCCGTGGCTTGAGGCCCTTGTTCTTTGGCTCTTTGGATGGAGGTGAGTTTGTTGCAGTGGGTACGCACCCAGGCTGGCGCTCTTATTGTGCTTAAGGATACTTGTGATCAGCCTTCCCTTCTCAGCTTCGCTGATTCCCATTCCTCCAGCCTCACCTCATAAATCTTTTTCCTAGCACCCCTATGGCAGAAGAATTACTGCTCCCTGAGAAGGGCAAACCTTAAACCTGGGAGCGGCTTCCGTCTCCAATGGCTCTGCTAAGTACACTTACATTTCACTTTCACAGACCACTACTTCTGGTTTTTATTTTCTTCCTCTCCTGTCCCTTGGCATCCACTTCTGTCGTACAGCAGCATGAAATTACATACAGGATGAAAAAGAGACGATAACCACCGTAAATATACATGTGAGTCTTTTCAGTTTTTTCTTTAGATATGAAGATGTATATATGTGTGTACACACACACACACACACACACACACACATGCACACGCATTTTCTTTCCCCTTACAAGAATTGGCTGCCAGTGTCCCTGTACTTTATCACCTGCCTGTGTGTTTTTGTTTCACTAATCACTTCTTGATGACAACATTTTCTTATTAATGTTAACTCAAGAAGTATGGAAAAAACAAACCAGTAGGACTCTCTAGTAGCTAACTTCTTAAAGCAAAGGCCTAAATATTCCAGCAAAGACTATGAAGGGGGAGACCATCAGATATTTTGCATAGTAACTGCAGGTCCTGTTACCAGAAAAAAGGAGATAAAACATCAGTGAGTGACAGGTAATTGCATGAACTGAAGATTGGTACAAGGTGCAAAATTATTTATTGCCAATATGCCTGTCCTCATTCCTTCTCCGTAGCCCTCTGAAGTGTTTCTTTCTGCAGTCCCTTAATTTCAGAGCTTGTTTATTCCAAAGGATATTGTTTTGTTTTGTTTTGTTTCCTGGGACACAGTATCAGATGCTTAAGAGAAGGTGTCCAACAGGACTTGTTTGG
This sequence comes from Capromys pilorides, assembly GCA_004027915.1. Lineage (NCBI taxonomy): Eukaryota > Metazoa > Chordata > Mammalia > Rodentia > Capromyidae > Capromys > Capromys pilorides. The sequence goes on from PVKN010033326.1 coordinate 8,341, forward strand.
GCCACAGCATGCTGGTTCAGGAGTTAGGAGCACTGTGTTTTTCTTTTTGTTTGACCCCTACCTAGCAAGGTGACCTTGAGCTGGTATGTGCCTAGCCTGAGAGTCTTCTGTCCTTTTACAGCGTGGTGGCCATACACCAAGATATTTCAGGTTTTTCCTTTCCTTAGAAGGGTTGTATATATTGAGTCTTGTATTGTTCTAGAACTTACTATTGCTCTTGCTAACATTTTCTTCATGCCAAGGAAACTGCTGGCAGACATATCTTTCACATTAGTAACACTTTCAAAGGATGATTAGTCAGTGCATGCCTTACTTTGAACTTGAATGTATTTAGGTGTCTTTGAATACATGATTAAGATAGAATAAAAAACAGGAAGTGGAGAAAAATGGGCAAAAGGAGAAAATGAGACTAGGAAAGAGAAAATGAAGCTAGGAGTGAATTCACTGACAAAATGTATGCCATGAGATTATATTTAAATAAATTAAATTATGGCAAGTGCCTTGTGTGTATGAGGATAAGTAAATATCCCTGGATGGAGGCTGTGGTAGGGCTTTTGGAGGGCATTCTAGTCAGGCCCCTAGTTCACTGATAAGAAAAGTGAGAGTTTCATAAATTTATAGGACAGCAAAACATAAATTGTCTAGGACAGTGATGACAAGTAAAATTAGGTGTGAGCTTGTTTTTAAATTGCTATTTGAAACTCCTCCTATCCAGGCATTTCTCCATCTCTTTTCAGTTGCCCCTCACCTGGTCAGATCTGTGCCTCTTTGGGGAACATTTCTTTTCTCTTTCGGTCACACAGTGACATGAACACTACAGCTATGTCACACAGTGACACAAAGTCTCACTTGAGGGGGTTGTGGTCCATTGTTTCAGAACAAGTTTAATTAATAGATTTGTAGCAGCAGGAACCATGGCTGGAAGATTAATTTTCATATTGTTTGTCCTCTTTCAGAGTTGTCTGCAAGGAAAAATGAGAAATTATTTGTTGCTTTAAGTTATCCTCCCAGCCTTCAGATAAAAAAAAAAAAAAAAAAATTAATGTTCCAACCGGAGTTTTTTTGTTAAACTAACCACTTCCTGTAATTTAGAGACTCGCCTAGCTGGGTCAGTGATGAGAACGAATGGATAATTTGCATAAGGGGCTAATTTATTATGTCCCTTGGGCATTTCTTTCATCTCTCTTTCCATTCTAATTAATGTTCTAAGAGGGTCTATCACCATATCAGAAATTAAGGGTGAAAGCAGCCATTGTTAACCTTTATTATTATGATATTTTTTAATCTTCTGTGATCTTTTGCCCATGTTTTCTCTCATAGCCAGGATTTACAGTCAGGCCCACGCAATATTTGAAGAAAGGATTTTAAGGGTGGGATCTTTCATGATCTTTCTTCAAATACTAGGTTGTTGAAGAAATCAAAATGATTCAGGTTAGCTTTCCAATGCAGAGGGATTTGCAAAACATACAGAAAGCTGTGGCTCTGGTGGTAGAATTGTTTCTAAATGCAAGCCTCTAAAACAACCTTAGAAATGTGTGTGTACACACACAGGTTTAGATAGATCTGTATATCAGCTGCTCACGGGGATGTGTATTTATAGTGTACGCAAAATGGTGCAGATGTCTGTATTGCAAGCATTTTGCCTCAAAAAGATCTTCCTTGACATGTGTTTCAGTTGTTCCTGGCTATGACAAAGGCAGCTGTGTGTGAGAGAGGGTGACGCAGCTGAGGAAGGGAGAAAACAAGCAATTTCTTTGAAAATCAATTGCAATTTACTCCTACTAAATCGGCCCAAGGTCCACCCTGTCCACACATTAGCATATGACAGACTTTTAATCATTTGGTCAAATGGCCTATTTTTGGGTTCCCTCTGGGACCCTGGCCATCCCAGAGCTGTGCATTCTCCAAACCTACATGGCTTTTTGAAGAGGCCCGTGAGGAGGAGTCACTGTGGGGAGCTCCTGCTGTGTAGACATTCTTAAGCATGGCTTCCTTTAGGTCCTCACCAGGCTAAAAGATAGGTACTGTGTACTTTGAGTTTTGAGAAGTGAACCTGGACTTAGAGAGGCTGAGCAACTATCTTAGTTGCCTCCTGCCTCCTGCCTCCACGTACTGTGGTTGCTTCTTCTGCTTTTATGTTACGTTATTTTAAGCATGGAGCTGGGTCTTTTCTTGAGAAAGAACTATGTAGTCCTTTCTCTTCCTCTTTTTATTCCAGCCTTGTCTTTCTTGGGCTTGCCCTTTAAACACTGTTCGACAGAGGGCCTTTCATGTTGAGCTATAAGCTAATACTTATTATCATTTTAATGTTTAGACCTGCATTCCACTGGATTCTTAATTGACAGCCAAAATCCAGAATGCTCATGCTATTAAAACCATTCCTGTGGAACTGCGGAAATATTAACCAGAGAAGCAATTTCTGGGTTCTGTCTTTTTCATTTCATTGTGGGATGCAAGACTTCTAAAGTAGAGCAGAATGCCTAGGGCCATTTTTTGTCATGTTGTCATATAAATAGCATTACACAGTGGTAAAGAAAGGGATGCAGAGTTGAGCCTCAGTCTAAGGTGACCTGATATGCTATTCATTTGTCTTCCATCACGCAGGCACTAGTTCCCTTTGCATTGCTGCGACTCGCCTAAGAAGTGCCATGTCCACTGTTATTTCTGATGTCCTCTGCACATTGTCACTTTGTGTACACTTAATAATGTATGAAAATAAGCATTCATTGCATTCTTTGTAGGAACAGGCCAGCAGGTTTCTTAAAGCTATGTTTATGAAATGTTTCATTGATCCTTATTCCTGTGAGTTTCAAATAAACTCTGAAGCAGACACCAGGAGATCTCTAAATTCTGGGGAGTCTTCAGTGGAACTGTTTTTTTTTTTTTTTTCTGATATTAGGCGTAGTATGTAGTATTTCAGTGGGAAAGAGAATAACCAAGTTGAGACTTGATATAAACTCCCAACTGGAAATCACTGCCCCTGCTATGAAAATTCAGAGGAAATAAAACCAATAATTATGACAGCTGTAGGAGGCAAGGTGCTTGGTGTCTGCCTCAAACTAAGGTGTTTTCTCATTGCTGAGACAAAATACCTGACACTCAAAGTTAAGGGAAAAAGTTTATTGTCACTCCGATTGTGGAAGCTTTAGCTCATGGTTGGCTGGCACCAAGGTGAGTGGCATGGCAGAGGGGCACTGCAGGGCAGAGACAGCTCGTGGCAGGCAGAAGGCAGCAAAAGTAGGCAGCAAGTGGCAAGCTGTAAATAACAGTAGCGAGTCTCTGTCCGTCGTGTGGCATCCAGGTATCCACCCTTAGGGCGATGGCATCACATCCTTAATCCTAGCATTGTACGGCGAATCAGTCATATGCTGTAGATGCAGCCACCTCCGCAAAAGGCAAAGCTTTGAAAGACTTCTAAACATAGACATAAGCAGTATTTTACATGGAATAATTCGTTTAAGAGTGAGTACTGATGGCTCCATTTCACATATGAAGAAATTGAGGCTCAAGGGAAAAACTGAGAGCATGTGTCTAAGAGACGTAGAGCCTGCATTCTCCTCTGGGAAAGGTAGGAAAAATGTCCCAGGGAAGTTAGGTACAAAAACTATGTAAAAGACAATGAATACTTAATAAATGATGTGCATATACATTTACATGTATTTATATGTGATGTGTATTTTGCAGTGTATATATACACACATTTATAAAATAAT
>PVKN010033327.1:0-12072 GCA_004027915.1 Capromys pilorides
AGATGGAAAATACTGATTCCAAGTTAAGTGTAAGATGTTTGATATTCAGAAAGACAGTGATGTTAAGCTCAAGTACCTATGTTATAGAGTAATAATATCACGAAGCTTCTCTTCTGGAGGGTTAAGAATGTAAGTTTATAGACCAAAAATTTGTGAAAAAGAAGGGCTACAAGGATTGCCAATATTTTGGCCCTAACCCTTCAAGGTCAGTGAGGACTCAGGACATAAGAGAACCTGTGCTGTAACATCCTATAACTCAGTGGTTTTCCAAATTTTCTGTTGAAGGAGATTATGGGACCACAGAGGAAAGGGACAGATGATGTATAGTGTGCCTAAGGAGAGTAACCTAGAGAGAAAACATTCTCTCAGGCTTTCACAGAGAGCAAACTGGACAAGCAATGGCCATGACTCATCTAGACAGTTGACACTGACAGCAGTTCTACAAAGCAGTGTACAAGATTTCAAAGTAAATCCTGAGGGGTTGGGGAGATAGCTCAGTGGAAAAAGTGCTGGCCTGGCAAGCGCAGGATCCTGAGTTCAATCCCCGGTACCGCAAAAACAAAACAAAAAAAGCAAAGTAAATCCTGAGGGGATTTGACTGACTTTGGAAGATACAAAAGTTACATGTTTTGTTATGCAGGTCTTGCTTTAACTTGCCCTTAACCACCCAGCAGAAAAGTTTAACCACAAGGCATAAAAACATAAAGCTGTGGGGGGCTGGGGAGATAGCTCCGTGGCACAAGTGCCTGCCTGGCAAGTGTAAGATCATGAGTTTGAACACCAGTCCCACAAAAAAAAAAAAAAAAGTAAAGCTATATTAGTATGCTGGGCTATAAAAGGCTTAAATCAGCAGCTTCTGACATTGCCAGTTCTGCCAGTAATCCATTGCTATTATGGAATACTGGGCTATGTATACAATTACTTTCTCTTATTTCAATGAGAAAATTTTTTGTACCAATATTGATTAAAAAAATTATCATGTGTACACCCTGTGCTCTGTATAACTACTATGAGGACAACAATATGCATTGTATGAATTATTGGGAATGTACTACTGTTGTGTTTTTAAAAAAATAATAAAGTATTGTTATTTCCACTTTGAAAAAGCATAGATGTTCTTCAAAAAAAATAAATAAAATAAAATTGAAAAAAAAAAAGATTGTATATTACATGGGCCAGTGAGATAGCTCAGCAGACTAAGCACCTGCTTAGGCAAGCACAGGGGCCAGGGTTTGATCCCCGGCACCTCATGCCAAGTTGGCCCAGTTGTTGCCCCCAGGTTCCTGAGCAGGCCACAAAGACCTGGGGTGATGGTACATGCCTGTAATCCTAGTGCTAGGGAGGCTGAAAACAGGAGGATCACTACAAGTCTGAGCTACATAGTGAGACTGTGTACCAAATACATGAAAAAAAGAAAAAAACAAAACAAAGACTGTGCATTATAGAAGAAAACAATCTGAGGCATGTGGGGGGCAGTTTAATAGGTGGGGTAGGGCTGAATTGTGGCATGGCTACAGAAAACAACATAAACAGGGCTGTTGAGGCCCCTCGCCTCTGGCCTCAGGCCCCTTCGGACAGTGGGTACTTGCATGCAGGGAACCCTAGGATGGTGAGACTGGTGAGTGGGGACACCCTCAGCTTCTGCCTGAGCCATGGGTGCTTGATGAAGGAGAGAGGGGAAGCAGGATTCACACAGCTGGGAGGAGAGAGGGTCACAAGAGGCTCCACATCACAGGGCAGCAGACCTGGAGGAAGAAGGGCTCAGGGAAGAAAGCACAGGAGGCAGCAGGTGGTGGGTTACCTTGGCGGGACAGCCCCTGCCAGCCATAAGGGGCTTTGTGCTTGCTCAGACTGTCCCAAAGCTCTGAGGTAAAGAGGCCATCCCACAGCAACACAGGAGTGGAGAGGTCAAAGCGGCTCTGGAAACGGCGGTGCTGACTAACAGCCAGGGAAACAGAGTGTTGACAAAGTTGGCTCTGTGAGGGAGAAGATGGGAGAGCTGAGCCTGGGGTGGGGAGAGCTCCCAGAAGCCCACAGACCCTACGGGAAGGCTGAGCTGCCCTCCCTGCTCCAGACTAGAACACCCCTGCATCTGCTAGGTGAGATGTCAGCAGCCTGATGAGGGCCAGAGAACCTTCTGGATTTAGTCTGTCCAGTCCCTCCTCTTCTGGACACCTCCTCTCCATTCTCTGTGGGGTCTGACATCATACTTCTTTCCTTCACACATAGTCAAACTTTGGACACTGTCCAGTGAACAGGTATGACCATCCCCAGGTACCTGGCTTTGGCCTCTACTAGCCTGGATCGAGATCTTAGCTCTGAAAGTTGTCCTTGTAAGATTCATATGTGTGAAAGGGCTGCAGGAAAGATTTAGAGCCAAGACTTTTTGTCCTAATGACGTCTATATTGAACCCACTGAGCATTCCCCAACCCCCAATACTCAGGTACACGTGGAACCTTGGAGTGTGACCTTATTTACAGATGTAGTTAAGATGAGAGCATATGGGCCTAAGTAATGCTCTAACTCCAATGCCATAGCCTTCTTAAAAGGAGACCCTGGGCTGGCGAGATAGCTCAGTGATCTAAAGCACCTGCTTAGGCAAGCTTAGGCAAGCTTAGGCAACCGCAGGGACCACGGTTCGATCTCCGGCACCACATGCTGTGCCAGCCCCACCCCCAGGGCAGGCTGAGCCAGCCATAAAAAAAAAAAAAAAAAAAGAGAGAGAGCATGTGAAGACAGAGAAGACCTCAGGATGGAGCAGGTGCACAGCTCCAAGCCAAGGGACTTCAAGAGCCACATGAGGCTGGGAGGCCAGGGAGACTTCCTCAGTGCCTCAGGGTGAGCATGGCACTGACACTTTGGGGGCTTCTGGCATGCAGAACTTTTGGAGAACCATCTGCTGCTTTACGTCTCTCAGTCTCTGTGGTCATTTGTTCTAGTAGCCATGTGATAGGAATGCGGCACCTTTGTGCTTCCCAATGTGGGACTCTCACTCAGCCTCGGCCCAGGGAGGGCTACTGTTACTACTGACCAGGGCTCTTTGTTAAGTGCTGGTTTGGTCAAAGGACAGCACAGGAAATTGCTGTGAAGTCATTTCTGCTGTAATGCAACACAGTAATGCCTAAAATTCACCGTAAGCCTCAAAACCATGCAATCAAAGCCACAGGGATTATGGGGAGGTGAGACAAGTAACAAAAGACTCAGAAACATTGTGATCTTTTCTTTCTTTCTTTTTTTTTTTTTCTTCGGAGGGACCGGGGTTTGAACTCATGACCTTGCACTTGCCATGTAGGCACTCATGCCATGCCACAGAGCTATCTCCCAGGCCCCTGTGATGCCGTACATCTAAAGAGGAGGATTCAAGACAGAAGAAACGTGTTGCATGCTTAAGAAACAGAACTATTACCCAAAACATAGCACTTTATCTTGAAAAGACTTGAGATTTGCTTGTGGAAGCAGGTGACAGAAGGGCAGCAGCTTGTGAGTTGTGAAATCCCTGGCAGGTTTGTGTAAAGAGAAAGGAAGCAGGAGCAGCAGGCCCAGCTGGGCGAGCCTGCTGCCGACGATGCAGCGCAGCCGACGGGGGTCTCAGGGGTTGTGCGTGCATGCTTTTTTGTGCTTTCCTGCCAAGCTCTGCTGAGTTGGTGTGATTTCTGCATGTACCTAGTGTTCTCACAAACAGAATCACTGGGAATCAAATTGAAAATTTACGTGATGCTCACATTGTTGCTAATATATCAACCTCATTGGAACAAAGTCACATTTTCAAAGCAGGCATTATAGTAGGACAGACTACAGTGATTTTACTCATTTGTCATAGGGGTGCTTTGGGGGGCCCACTTTGTGAGTTTCCAGGAGACAAATCTTCAGGTCTAAATCAGGAAAGGTTTTTAGCTCAGTAGTAGCAAGGTGTCTTTGTTAGCCCTGGCCACCAAGCTCAGAGCCAGATATAAGACCCATCGCTTCCATCCTGGGGCATGCTTTGCATGCACTTAGCTAACACTGTCCTTTTTTCCCTACCTTTTTTGCTTTTCGTCATTGTATTTTATCTTGTTTTGGCCTCATGTGTGAGACATGGCTGCAGCCATCTTAAATCATAGTTTCCATAATTGCTCCAAAGTAACCCTCTCTGGTTTTTCCTGCATAGTTTCCAGCAAAGTGTAAATAGATAAGACCATGAGAGTTACATGTAGACATAGACTCCAGGGATACATCAGACTCTTTGATATTAAGATAAACGAGAAGGGCCAGTGAGATAGCTCAGCGGACTAAGCGCCTGCTTAGGCAAGCACAGGGACCAGGGTTTGATCCCGGGTATCCTATGCCACACCGGCCCCACCCCTGGGGGCATGCTGAGCTGGTGACCAAGTCCAGATCAAACCTCCAGCCCCTGTGTCTGCCTAAGCAGGAACTTTAATCCACTGAGCTATTTGGCCACCCCTCTTGAACATTTTGACTGTTATTAAGCTTTAAGCCATAATGAAGTCTTTCTCCCTGAGGCCCTAGTTAGTGGATCAGTGCTTAGAATGCCCAGATCAGTCTCTTGAGCATTAAAAGCCACTTAAACCCACACTAATCCAGAATGACAGAGTTGTCACCCACTCAATCAAGTGTAAAGCTAGGGTGGCAGGGAAGGCTGTAGCCTACCTGGTGCCTGGCCATGCTGTGTGATCAGAGCAGGGCTCATATCTGTGACTAACTGAGTGATCCTAGCATTTATTTATTTATTTATTATTTTTGTCTTTTTGAGACAGGGTCTCGCTATGCAGTTCAGGCTGGCTTTGAGCTCACTTTTGTAGCCCAGGCTGATCTCGAACTCACATCAATCCTCCTGCCTCAGCCTCCCAAGTGCTGGAATTACAGGCATGCACCGCCACACTGAGCTTAGCTTTTATTATTTACTTTTATTTTATTAAGACAGGGTTTCAGTATTTTATTGGACTGGGTTTGAGGCCCAAGCTGGCCTCAGACTCACAATGATCTTCCTGCCTCAGCCTCTCACTTATTTATCCAGCATGAGTGAGCCTACCTTCTCTGTGCCTCAGTTTGCTCATCTGGAAGGGTTCTCTCAGACTGGGGAAATAGCTCAGGAGTCTAAGCACTTGCCTGGCAAGTGCAAGGACCCAGGTTCGATCCCCAGTACCACATCCCATGCCAGCCCTGGAATTCTGGGTGCACCATGCTGGCCACGGAAAGCAGGAGTGCTGGCACTCGCCTGTAATCCCAGTGCTGGGGAGGCTGAGATAGGGGGATCACTATGAGTCTGAGCTGTATAGCAAGACCTTGTACCAAACAAATAAATAAATAAATAAATAAATAAATAAATAAAAGATTGAAAGTGCTCTCTTCTTGATGCTATGAGATTTCAGTGAAAGAATAGGTAAAGGGCCAGGCAGGGCCTTGGTGTCTGTGATCCACTCTGGCTGTTGCACAGGGTTTTGGGCCAGGCTCAAGGCTCTCAGGCCCTGAGCAGACACAGAACTTCTTCCCAGCCCTTGGAGTTTGCACTGTGGCGAGCAGTTAAAATGGAACTTGGAGGAAGAAACTATTTGGGGGAGGAGACCATAACATCCATCTGATCTTTTAAGAAGTATCTTGATTCCTAAAAACTTTTCAATAGTGCCACTCTACAAGTGGCACACTATTCATCCTTCTCTGCTATTCTTTTTCTTTTTTTTTGTCTTTTTTGAGATAGGGTCTCGCTGTGTAGCTCAGGCTGATCTTGAGCTCACTTTTGTAGCTCAGGCTGGTCTCGAACTCACACTGATCCTCTTGCCTCAGCCTCCCAAGTGCTGGGATCACAGGTGTGCACGACCAGGCCTGGCCTCCTTCTCTGCTATTGGCATACAGGAAACCCTATTTGTCAGGTCTAGACGGCCAGAGAGGATGAATACTGGTGAAGCTCTGGTCCCAGCAACCGCATAAAAATGTTATTTCCCCCACTTTCCTGCTAACTTGAGGATGCACAAAACTGCCATGGGGTGGTCAGCCACTGTACCTCCTTTCTGGTCCCAGAATTTGGTGACTTGGGTCCAAAGAATTCTCGAAGCGTCATGTTGTTCCTGGGGGAGAAGGCAGAGATAAAGCAGGGGTTTGACTCTGCCCCTCAGTAGGTCCAATCTACCCCTTAGGAGCTTCTGGACTGATTCCGTAGCTTGGGGACCACAACAAGGCATCTGGCTCGTTCATCCATGCTTTTAGTCTTGCCCATACCTCTTCTTTAGATTGCCACTTCATTATGTTCTGCAGCTACACAGACCTCCAAATTAAGGGAATCCTTCAGCAAGGGGACAGAAATGTGACACACAGGGATAATGGAATGGTCAAAATACAGAGCAAAGATTGCCAGTCCCTGGATTTGTGATTATCTGAGGCCTCCCCAGAGGCAAGCATTGGGTCCCAGCCTCTCAAGAGAGGTGTGTCGCATGTCCTGCTTTGGGGCATGGTTCAGAGCCTGACTCCCTGGTGTGCACCCTGGCTCTACCACCTGCCTGCTGTCCAGTCTTGTGCCGTCACTGAATGTCTTGGAACCTCGTCATCTGTACAATGGGGAAGACCAGGCTGAGTTCCTCTGTTGTTGGGAGGAGACTAAAAGAAAGTCCAGGTTAGGGAATATGAAAAGTGCCTCCTGAATGTGGGTTATTGTCACCCAGAGGAGGAAAACAAAGGGCTTTGTGCCCACTTTTTTAGTCCCTTCTGGAAGAGGTTAAGGGGCTAATGTAACAGCCTGCTCTCTGCCCCCAGTTTCTAGGCACTAGGTGGTGGCCCCCGAAGCAGAATAGAGGAAAAATGGAAAGGAACGAATAGAGGGCCCTGGTCCATTCAAAGGGTGGCCAGGCTGCCCTGGCCTCTCTATTACCCCTGCATCCTCAAGGAAGCTGATGGGGCAGATCTGAGGAACTGGCAGTTTGCAAGGGAGACAAAGAGGTGTGAGCCACTCAGGAGCCTGTGATCGGCCTTCCTTTGATCTCCCAGATTTCTTATAAGACCCTAGATGGGCTGGCCAGAAGGAGCAGGAATGATCCTTTCCCCTACCCTGTTTTTCACCCTCTGATTGGCCATGAACATGGTCTGAATGCCTCTGAGGAGGAGCTAGGGCACTTGGCTCACCCTAACTGTCTATGAGAAAAACACACTGACACTCAGCACCCCTGTATTCTGATCCGATCCATTCCACCTGCCTCCTGAATCCCCACCAAGTGACTCCAACATGCAGGCAGATTTGAGAGCTGGATGGAAGAACTGCTGAACAGGACGGATTTGAGACAGCTAGGGGAGACAGCTAGACAGCCCCTCTGTCCCTCCCCCTCAACTTGGTTTTGTTGCCTAGAACTCGCCCAGCCTCCAGGAAGCCTGATATTTCCTCTAAGTATCCTTTGTAGTCCCTGACTTCTAGGAATCCAAGGGCTTGCAGCTACCTGACTGGGTGCCTGGAAAGGCACGGGAAGAGGGTTGGCCACCTGTGCCCCTTGAGGAGCTCTGACCAGCCTAAGGAGAAATAATGACAATATCATGCATTTTTTTTTTTTTTCAAAAAAACCCCTAAATTTCCTCAACCTATCTCATATTCTTACTAATGTTGGGTCCTAGAATGTCTCTTTTTTCATTTTTCACAAAATAATGTTGACCATAGATGCTGATAGCTCTATGTTGACTCGTCTTTCTTTTACTTATTTTTTAAAAACAATTTTGGAAATCCTCATGTCTGAGAACCACTGAACCACATTCCCTTGTGAGTAGATTTCCAGACCAGATTGCTCTTTCAGGTGCAGTAAGAGGCCCCTCCCTCCTGAGCTCCAGGGATGCTCTCAGAGCTATTCTTCTTCCAGGGCCGTCCCCGCCCTGTAGCCAGTCAAGTCTGTTTGAGGTCCCTAGCTGGAGCTCACAGAGGCTGCTGGTCCTACCCAGCATGCCATCTGCCTCTCATCCTCTGCTCTCTTGGACTAAATATTCACCTCCCACAGGTAGGCTTAGTCCTGACCTGCCCAACGTGTAAGGTACAGCACAAATATCACCAGGGTCTTGAGTCATACTAGATTTTGAAAAGAAGATTTTTTTTTTTTCTCTCCTGAAGTTTAGTGGAGGTGCAACAAGCATCTTCATAAGGTTGTTTTAGGTATTTCCTGGATGTTAGTGGCTTCAGGTATTAGCTGCTAGTGTAACTTCCTACCAAGAAGACTGGCCACAGAATTCTCCCCAGCATGGTTCCCCGTCACTGTGCAACCTGCATGTGTTATCTGACCGTATCTCAGATACGGATTTCATCTGCTCCCTCTGGGACAAAGATTGCCAAAGAGCCTGTAAGTGCACAGATGTGCAGGGCTAGGATTTCTGCAGGAGGCTGTGGGTGCCCTTCTGGTCTCCCAGCTCAGATTTGGGTACAGCTTGGTCTACCTGCCAGAAGCTTAAAGCTTAAAGTTTAAAGTTGCTGGAGGCTTTTCCAGCAACTGGAACCATGGCTGCCAAAGACAGGCTATCAAGTTTCTCTTCATGGGGCATGAAGGAAAGATAGGTGCTCAGAGCAAGCAGCAGGAAGCTGAGGGCAGGAGGGGGCAGGCAGGGGCTTGGCAGGACCCAGAACTGGCCACTGTTTCCCTGGGAGTCGTTTGCGGGATTGCACCCTGACTGAGGGCTTTTCCAGCACCTAGTAGAACAAACAGGCCAGAGAGAGGGAGGTAGGCAGGATAGAGACCAGGGTGAGCAGGAGAGGTGACTGGACACCGTGTGCTGGGGGATCCTGGCAAAGTTAGAACCTGGGGAACTTGGGTCTCGGCCCAAGAAATATCCCCCCTCCCCCGCCGCTCCCCAACCTGACGTGACGGAGAGTTCAGGACTCAAAAGGAACCTTTTATCCAACACAGGGGACCTCCCCAAATTTCAACAATAGAAAGTTTCAGTTCAGGTCTGGAAGGAATTAATTCCTGCGGGGCTCAGGTCCCTCTGGGACACGTGCAGAGGCCCTGGTGACCCGGCAAGCAGGGAGATTAGGACTGGGTGGGGACTCTAAGGGACAAAGGACCGCGGCCGAGGCCCCGCGGCGAGCCATCGCGGAGGGCGGGCTGGAGACTGAGCGCGCCCGACAGAGCCGCGGGCGAGCGCCCTCCCAGCTTCCCTTTGCGCCTTCGGGGTCAGCACCGCCAGCCCCTACCTGGCTTCCGACCAGGGCTCTGGGAACGGCTCCACCGGCGAGGAGTACAGGGCCAAGAGGACTGTCGAGCAGACGGCGACGAGCAGGAGCAGTAGCCTGAGGTGTCGGCTGCGTGGGAGCCCCATGTGGCCCCAGCTCGCGGGCGCGCAGCGCCCTGCCCGCCTGCCCAGTGCGTTCCGGAACAAACGGAGCGGCCCGAGGGGGCCGGGCGCTCGGCGGCGGCCGTAGTCCTGCCCTGCCAGGCCCTGCCCCGCCCTGCCCATCCCTGCCGCCTCCGCGCCTCCCAGCCCCACAGCTCCCCGTCTGCCCCGACCGGGGCACCAGAGGTCGCCGCACCTCGGGGACAGCGCAGCGCGGGCGGTCCCGGGCTGCGGGAACGTCACCCGGGGGTGGAAAGCCAAGTGCGCCTCCCAGGGGCTGCGCCCTGCTGGGGAACTTCGACAGCTGGCGCCCCGGCCCCTGAGCGCACTCCAGAACCCACTGCCCGAGGCCCGCGCCCAGGGCTGGGCAGGACGCTGTACCCACGGGATCCAGGGCCAGCTCTGCCTCTCTAGGAATGCGCTGGGCGCCGGGAGACGCCGCCACCTGCCGCGCGGGCTGCAGGCTTTTTGACGCCATAGGCAGGTGGGCAGCCAGCAGGACTTCTCTCAGAAAGTTGTCAGACCCGTAGGTTGGGGCCGTAGCGCCTCGGGCCGGGTGCAGAACCTCAGTAAAGCAGCTGCAGGAGATGAGGATGGAGAACTCCCGAACCCAGCTCAGACTTAGCGTAAATTAGGGAGCCTGCACCTGGCGGTGGGACGAGGCCTGCACCCTCTATTAGGTGACAACTGGAGAAGTCAGGGCCCACTTCAACTTTCCGTCTTTAGACCTACAAATTTAGACTTACCCTGCCTCTCCCTGCCTCAGGAGTGCAGTCCCCATATGTGTTATGGTTGGATCCATCTTCAGTGCCCCAAGGCAATGCCCTTCAGACTCAAGGTTTGGATGGAGCTCCTGGGGGAGCTCCAGCGCGTCTCACTTCATCAGTTCTTCCTCTACTGTGTTCTCCCTGAGGCAGGGCCCCAGGTCATAATCTGAGCTACTGTTTCATCACTAACCCAGATTCCCTGGTATTCCTGGCTTTCTGCCCAGGACCGGGGTTTGTCCTCAGATCTTCCCCCAGTGTCCCACTCCTAGTCATTCTTTTCTCAGGCCTCCCTTTGTCTCTGTGGTGTGCCCCCCACCCCCTTTTTTTTTTTTGAGAAAACAGAGACCTGGCCCCCAACCACTGTCAAGAATCAAGAAGGGGCTGAGATTTTCACTAGCAGGCTTGCAACCTGAATGCTGGCAGGGCCATGCGGTTCCATAGCCAGAGACAAATAACTGTATTGCTTTCTTGGTAAGGGAGGAATACAGGCTTCAGGTTTTGTCTGTCCGTTTGTCTGTCTGTTTGTTTTGGTGGCTTTGCACTGAGCTACAGCCCCAGTCTTTTATTTTTATTTTGAAACAGAGTTTCTTCCTGGTATTTTCCCAACCCTATATTTAATGAATCAAGGTCTCACTAAGTTCCCATGTTGTCCAAGCTGGGCTTGAACTTGCAAACTGCCTTCACTTTCCCAGAGAAGAGTGCTAGGATTATAGGAGTGTACCAAATGCCCAACTTGGGCTTACAATTTTTTTTTTTTTTTTTTGCTGCACCGTGGTTGGAAACCACATGCTCATCTTTATTCAGCCTTAGGGAAATAAATTCTGAAATATGATACAAGATGGATGAATCGGACAACATGAGACTAAGTGAAATAAGCCAGTCATAAACAGATAACATGCAAGGAATACTTACTTATATGAGGTGCCCAGGGTCCTCAAATTCATGGAGACCAAATGTAGAATACAGGTTGCTGTGGGAGAGTGCCTTGGCCTGTGTATTGCTGAGTTTTTCAAGACAAAGATATTAAAGTGGAGTTGTTTTTTTCTGAACTAAAACTTCAGTTGGGGAGACCTGGCAAGTGCAAGGTCCTGAGTTCAATCCCCGGTACCGCACAAAAAGAAGGAAGGAAGGAGAGAGAGAGACAGAGAGAGAGAGAGAGAGAGAGAGAGAGAGAGAGAGAGAAAGAAAACTTCAGTATTCAGGTTTAATTGCTCAGTTGGAACTTTGCTATAAGTAAGTGGATCTTGCATTGCACCCAGGCACCCTCTCTAAAAGGCTCACTATCGCTTGGCTAGGGGAAAGGAGAAACAAAGACTATGTGTGTATGTGCGTGCGTATGTGTGTGTGTGTGCAGTACCGGGGATTGAACTCAGGATCTTGCACCAAGAAGTCACTTATTCTACTGAGCTATCTCCCCAACCCCAAGCATTGTTGTTTTATGGGTTCAAAGTCTCAGGTTTTACAAAATGAAAAGATTTCTGGATATTGGGTTGCATAACCACGTGAGTGTTCTTAATACAACTGAGTTGTGTGCTAAAATGGTAGCATGGTAAATTTTAGATCGTGTGTGTGTGTGTGTGTGTGTGTGTCTATGTGCATCTTTTTGAAATAGGGGTTCCCTATGGCCTTGAGCTCACTTTGTAGCCCAGGCTGGCCTTGAACTTACAATGATCCTCCTGCCTCAGCCTTCCAAGTGCTGGGATTACAGATAGGTATTATTATTAATTACTATTGGTGCATATTATTATGAATGTGGACTTTCGTCACTACAGTGAACAGATCTGAAGACAGCACTGTGGACTGACTTCAGATGGAGTAGGCTGTTGTGCACATAGCACGCAGAGCAGCTTCCTAAGTGCAGTGATACTGAAGGTCACAGACCTTAATCCTGTGGGGAGCTGTCAGCCCCGCCTTTGGGCTGTTTCAAGTATTACACTTAAAGGTGTTTTGGATCATGGCACTAGTTTAATTTGGATTTTTTTTTTTTTTTTTTTTTTTGTATTTTAGGAAAGGGAC
>PVKN010033328.1:0-12061 GCA_004027915.1 Capromys pilorides
GCAATACGTTTCAGACATTTATATCCAGTACTAGGAGTTTCCCAGTTGTCTTAGCTACTTTTCTTATTGCTAAGACAAAATACTGGGTGACCTAAATTAAGAGATAAAGGTTTATTTAGCTCACAGAGGATTTTTTTGTCATTTTGAGAAAGAGTCTTGCTATGCAGCTGAGGCTGGCCTTGTGCTCACTTTGTGATCAGGCTGGTCTCGAACTTGCAAAAATTCTCTTGCCTCAGCCTCACAAGTGCTGGCACTATGGTGTGAGCCACCAGGCCGAGCCTTTTAACTTATAGTTTATAGAGGTTTCAGCCCATAATCAGCTGGCGCAAGACAGGTTGGCTTGGCAGAGAACAGTTCACAGCAGGCAGACTGTAGCGAAGCAGCAAGGGGAGACAAACCGCTTTCTGTCCCTTATATTGTATCCAGTCTACTGGGATTAGGGCAGTGCCAAGCCAATCAATGGACTAATTTAGTAATCACAATCCTAAATCCTAGAGCTCTTAATCCTAGCATTGCATCATGAATCAATCACAAACTCTTTTTCAGCCATCTTTGAAAAAGCCCCACCTATGACTGTGAGGTTTGGGGGGACATCCAGACACAAACCGTAACTCCATTGTATTTCATACTTGCCAGTGCAGTGCTGCATACTGCTCCTCAACAGGAAACGCTCGACAACTCTCTCACACTGAAGCTTCTGGGATCACTGCTATTGGAGCCTAAATTGCTCACTCTTGTATTTGAGGGCATTTAATCAACTTCTGTCATTCTTTCTTTTCAAACTTCTATCTATCTATCATCTATCTATCTATCTATCTATCTATCTATCTATCTATCTATCTATGTTGTGGCTGGCTCAGCCTGCCCTGGGGGTGGGGCTGGCACAGCATGTTGCGCCGGGGAATGAACTGAGGTCCCTGTGGTTGCCTAAGCTTGCCTAAACAGGCGCTTTAGACCACTGAGCCATCTCACTGGCCCCTTTTCTCTTTCTTTCTTTCTTTCTTTCTTTCTTTCTTTCTTTCTTTCTTTCTTTCTTCTCTCTCTCTCTCTCTCTCTCTCTCTCTCTCTCTCTCTTTCTTTCCGTTTCGTGCTGGGATCGTAGGTGCCTAGCTGTCACACTCACTCATTATTTCAAGCTGAGGGTTCCTTCCCCAGTGAAGAATCTCTTAATCAGTCAAGGTCACCTGGCCACTTCCGCAGACTATGATTTAGCTCCATGCTCTGTTCGTGCCCTTATTTAAAATGCCTGTATTCCTCTCCTTCAATGAAAGCTTTCATCAACTTGGTACAAAACAGAAATTGATCTATGTCAGGAAGCTTATCCTGACCCCATCATACTGATGACGCTTTTGCAGTTCAATCCCTCAGCATTTAGGGGTTCATGTGCTGCTTCTATGTGCCCTGTTATTGCTGTGGTAGGTTGATTTTTATTTTATTTTATTTTTTTTTGTGGAACCAGGGATTGGATAGGTCGAATTTTTTTTATACTTAAATTTTTATTTTAAAGACTAAAAATAGCAGAAACAAAGAAAAACAGTAACAAGCAAGAGTACATGTAGTACAGAATTTCAAAGCAAGAACAAACATTTAACAATGGTTGTATTACATATTTTTATCATCAAATCTGTTTAGATTAATAGACATAGGTATATAAGATTGTTCAAGTAATTAAACATTAGCACTTTCAATAAACCTTAATTTTTTTGACTCCTCTAAATGCATTTTGTATTTCAGTCAATCTTCTAAAAAAAATTTATAGGGGCTGAGGATGCAGAAAACGCAAGGTCCTAGTTTGATTCCTGGTATCCCCAAAATTTATTTATTTATTTATTTATTTATTTATTTATTTTCTTCTTTTGAGTCCTTACACTAGGGAAACTACGATATTTGCATATGTAGGTCTGGTTTATCTCACTTATGAGTATATGTTCAAGATACATCCACTCATATATATGAAGTCTTCTAGTTTATCATTCCTTATAGCTAAGTAGTATTTCATTTTATGAAAACACCACATCTTTTTCAACCATTCTTCAGATGATGGTCATTTTGATTGTTTCCAAGATTTGGCTATCACAAATTGTGCTGCTATGAACATAAATGCACAGATATCACTATGATATGATGTTTGCAATCCTTTTGGGAAAATTCCCAGTAGGGGGATAGCTGGATTGAATGGGATTTCCAGTTCTAGTTTTTTAAGGAGTCTCCACACTACTTTCCATAATGGTTACACCAGTCTGCATTCCCTTTGCAGTGGTAGGTCGAATTTTAACATGCCACCATTCTTAACGATCCCCCCCCCATGTATACTTAAATCATCTCCCAATTATTAAAACAAATGCTAATCGAGGTTCTATTGTGAAGAAATTTAGTTTGTTTATCTGTTTGTTTGGCACTGAGGTTGAAAGCCAGGGCCTTGAATATGCTAAGAGCTGTCAGAGATTTAATTGTCTCAAGTTAGGTAGTTTCAAAATACCGACATTATTCAGGGTGGGACTAAACTATCCATTTATTTTTATTATAATTTTATTTGGGACTAATGTATTTAGAGAAACCCTTAAGTACACTGGGAATCCCCTGCAAAAAGATTAAACATGTGAGAGAAATCTGATAAAGAAATTCTCTGACTTTGAAGACAGAGTAGGCCAGGAATATAGGTAGCCTTCTAGGTTACAGTGGTCCTTGTTGGGCAAATAGTAATGAAATAGGGACTTCAGTCCCATAAACATAAAGAAATGGACTTGGCGTACAGCTTGTGGTAATTTATTTCTTGCTTATTGGAACATGTTAAACAATGACAGAAAACCAATGTGCTTGTTGTTTGAAGATATTTTGTTGGTTTCATATTTCTATTAATATACTAGAATTTCTTAGATGGGAAGAATGAGATTTTTCTTTGTCTTTTTGAGACAGGGTTTAGCTGTGCAGTTCAGGTTGGCCTTGAGCTCACTTTGTAGTCCAGGCTGGTCTGGAACTTCCAACAATCCTCCTGCCTCAGTCTCCCTAGTACTAGGACTTTAGGCCTGTGCCAGCATGCACGGCTGACGTTTTTGTAAATTGAATTTTGTACTCCCATTCCCTCCACAGCCATAATATGCTAGTAATGAGACTTGCCTTAACTGAGATGTTGGAGATAATGAGAAATAGAATTCCTTGGTCATGAAGGTATCTGCTGTTAAGCAGCAGCGAAAATCACTACCAATGCTGAGTGTCCTGTGCTGCCTATGTTAAAGACAAATTTCTGCACATCAGGTACCTTCTGGACATCTTCACAGGAATATCTCATCAGTCCCCAAAACTCAGTACATCCCACTCCAAATTTCCTCTTCCAAATTTGACCCTTCCCCAGTATATCCTAATTCTGTGAATGGCACCTTCAAATGTCCACTTATCTTAGGGCTTAGTGCTTCAGTCTTTTTTAAGTCCTTCTGCCCTCTTATCCAAATGTTGCCAAGTCGTCTCCATCCACCCCCTCTCCTTTATTGGCATTGCCTAGTTCAGTAGCTCTCACCTAGAATACTATGAGAAGCACCTAGAATACCATGAGAGGCACATACCTGCTTACGTGGACCAGTTTCCCATCAGCATAATTCTAATGATGTCACTGCCTGGTTATCTTTCAAGAATCCATTAGTTTTGCATTCAAAACTCTCTATGACTTAAGCCTTCATTTCTCATATATTCTATAAATCTTAAAATTATATAATTCTATAATTCTATCTCCAAAGTTGTTTTGGCTTGACCTTTAAAACTTCTTTCAACTTGCTTTTACAGGTCCATGTACTGTGACTGCCGCCTGCGGCTTTTCCACGTGCACCTTACTGTTCCTTTTACTTCAGACCCACTGTCCTACCAATTCTCTGCAGTCGGGATATTCCCTTACCTTGGGGCTCTTCAGCACGTATACTAACCGCTTGGCTTGTTGAACTGCCGGGGGAAATGTGGTTCCAGAGCCAAATTGTGAGTGCCTAGAGCTAAACAAAAACATACTATCCTGTTTGCCTTGAGCGCTCATTCCTTTCCCCAAGATCCCACCATTTTATTCTTCTCAGCTTTGAGATGAATAAAGCACCCACTCACTGGCCCAAATGTTAGGATCCAAAACCTGTACGTCATCCCACAAAAAAAAAAAAAGAAAAAAAGGATTCAGCACCCTTTCGTAGTCAAGGCCAATTTTCTTGTTTACTTTTCCGTGATTTTAACCAGTCACCTCCCTCCCTGAGTCTCTGCTGTCCGCAGCTGTGGGTATCCTAGAGTTCCTGTTTTTTGAGAACTAGTTTTGTTTCCACCAATCCTTCCATTAGTTTGGGATTTCAGTTTCACGTCCCCTCCCTTACCTCTCCCACCTCTGTCAGTATCCCTTAATAATAAATGATCTGACGTCAAAAGAAAAAGAAAAGAGCAGAAAACTTCCCAGGGTTCTAGTAGGCTTTCCTTTGCTCTGAGACTCGCTTTTCCCCTGGACCAGCCACGCTCCCTGCCTGCTGGCGGGGCTTTAGTGACCTAAGCAACTTTTGCTCCCCTCCCCCGGCAGCGTCTTGGTTCGGCCGGTCCGGCGCTTGGCGTTCCACCCTCCTCGTTCCTTTCAGGTTGGTTCAGCCCCCGTCTACTCAGGGGTGGTGCTAAGCCGGCGCCAGACAGACCCTCGACTTCGGAGAGGTAGCGCGGTTCCTCAGGCCGCTTCCGCCTCAGCGTCCTCCTCGGCCACCTCACCTTCCGCGGGGTCCCGAGACCCTGGTGTATGCTCCACCCTTGACCCTGCTAGAGACATGTCAACCCCGGCTCGGCGGCGCCTCATGAGGGACTTCAAGAGGTAAAACCGTCGGGCGAGGGAGGCCTGGGGCTGCCGGCCGCGCACAGGGTGGGTCCGACGCGCGCCGGAGGGCGGCAGTGGGGGGCAGCCGAGAGTGGTCGTGAGGGCGGGACTGGGAGGCCTGTCTTGTTTTTCCGAAGGCTTCAGGAAGATCCCCCGGCTGGAGTCAGTGGGGCTCCGTCTGAGAACAACATCATGGTGTGGAATGCGGTCATTTTCGGGTGAGTCTGCGTCCCGGCGGCGTGAGGGCTGGGGGCCGCGGCGTGGGTTGCCCACTAGGGCAGAGCCCCGGCGAAGGCGGGGGGTGGGGGTGGGGGGAGGATGTTTGGGTTTGGCTAGGCCTAGGCGCCTCCCCGGAGCCTGTGCCTCGATTAGCTCGGTTCCCGCTGCCAGGGTAACCGTTGTTGGGGGCTCCAGAGGCGGGGTAGGGAGTGGTGGCGCCTGGGCGCGGCGGCCTGCGCCCGATTCTCAGGCGAAAGGTGCGCGCTCTGGCCGCTTTCGGGCCTGGCCGCGGCGCTCACCTGAGGTAGCGGCGGCCGACCTGCGGAACAGCCCTCTCCTCAGGCGAGCCTGAGGGAAGAGGCCCCGGGCGCGGGAACTGACTGGTTTTTTTCTGTTGCAGGCCTGAAGGGACCCCATTTGAGGACGGTAAGAGATACTTGCTTTACCTACCTTTCAGGAGCCTGACCATCTGGGCAAGGGGTTCCCATTCATCTTTCAAGTACTACTTAATAACCGGCTTCTGCCCAGCCTCTCCTACTAAAGCTTGAGTGGAATCCAGTGTGTGGCAGGTTTTTCTCTGTAATGTCTGCTTGACTAGAAGGGCACCTGTTTGTTTGGGATTTTTTGTTGTTGTTGTTGTTGTTCTTCTTGTTTTGTTTGATTTGGTTTGTTTTCTAATTTTTTTAAACCATTCTTGATCGGCAGTGACTTCTGAAAAGGAGCATTGTAGTACTGGTGATAAGAGTTTTGGGGTTTGGTCTGTGATGCTGCTAACCTTTCCCCCATTGAGATACTGAGTGATGGCAAAACCAACCAGTTCTTGACAATCAGCAGAGACCTTGAGATCATCTGACTCAGAATTCTGTCCCAGGAACAGAGATTGTGGTCAGGAGATGCTTAGCAGGTGTTTATGGGGTGCTAAATGTATTTGCAGTCTGACATTGAATGCCTGTGAGTTTCACTAGTCCAACATGGTCTTAAATGCTAGATGTGTGTGCATATTGTTTCTTGATTGTTTCTTAAAATTTTATTTATTTATTTGTTTGCTTGTTTTGTTTGTTTATTTATTTTGTGGCTGGCTTAGCCTGCCCTGGTGGTGGGGCTGGCGCAGCATGTGGTGCCGGGGATCGAACCGCAGTCCCTGCAGTTGCCTGAGCTTTCCTAAGCAGGCGCTTTAGACCATTGAACCATTTCGCCGGCCCTTGTTTCTTGATTTTATTTTATTTATTTATTTTTTAAATTTTATTTATTTGTTTGCTTGTTGTGTTTCTTTGTTTCTTTATTTATTCATTTTGTGGCTGGCTCAGCCTGCCCTGGTGGTGGCGCTGGCGCAGCATGTACTGCCGGGGATCGAACTGCAGTCCCCGCAGTTGCCTGAGCCCTCCTAAGCAGGCGCTTTAGACCACTGAACCATCTCGCCGGCCCTGTTTCTTGATTTTAAATGAGTATTTCTGTGTGTGCTCTCAAGATTTTATGGTCAGTGGTCTCAAAGCAGCTTTATAATTGAGGTTTACCACTTTCGAGCAAGGTGCAACCTACTTCAAGGTACTACATATTACCAGTGGGCATGTAAGTTTTGGGTAAATTGGGTGTAACTTAAAAACATGTGTTATTTGCTATTGATTTATTTGTTTATTTATTATTTATTTTTGGCAGGACCAGAGTTTGAACTCACGCAGGACCTTGCACTTGCCAGGCAGGCACTTGTGCCGCGGAGCTTTCTGCCCAGCCCCTAAATAATTATTTTATTATTAGTTATTCTTCAACTCTAGAGTGTGGTGTTTCCTCACTGCTAGATTCATACTATGCATTTTATTTTATTTCTTTTGTACTTATTTATGTTACAGCCAGCTCAGTTTGCCCTGGGGGTGGGGCTGACACAGCATGTGGTGTCGGGGATTGAACCGTGGTACTTGTGGTTGCCTAAGCTTGTCTAAGCTTGTCTAAGCTTGCCTAAGCAGGCGCTTCAGACCGCTGAGCCATCTTGCCGGCCCGGTATTTGCTCTGTAGACACTTGCTATTTTATGATAATCACAGATTTATGTGTCATTACAAAGAATACTAGAGAGACCCTTCATATCCTTTACTCACCCCCCCATACCCTTCCATACTTAGTACTGTCTTGACTGTCTATACTGCAGTATCACAACCAGGAAGTTCACAGTAATCTAATTTTTTTTGATAGTAATATAACTTTTAAATGCATCCTTTTGCATTTTTCATTTTTTTGACAGCTTATTACAGTTAAATGGTGGTTAAAAGTATTTCAGCTTGTGAAATTTTCTAATATTTGATGTTTTTAAAACAAAAGGAGCTGGGCGTGGTGGCACACACTTGTAATCCCAGCACTGGGGAGGCTGAGGCAAGAGGATTGTTGTGAGGTTTTTTTTTTTTTTCTGTCTTTTTGAGACAGGGTCTTGCTATGAAGTTTAGACTGGCCTTGAGCTCACTTTTTGTCGCCTAGGCTGGTCTCAAACTTGTACCGATCCTCCTGCCTCAGCCTCCCAAGTGCTGGGATTACAGGCATGTGCCACCATGGCCTGGCCAAATATTATTTTTTTGTCTTTTTTTTTTTTTTAAATTATGGCTGGCTCAGCCTGCCCTCGGGGTGGTGCCGGGGATGGAACCATGGTCCCTGTGTTTGCCTGAGCTTTCCTAAGCAGGTGCTTTAGACCACTGAGTCTCCAAAGTGCTGTGAGGTAAGTCAAGATCAACTAATTCTACACTTCATCTCAAGTACTGAGGTTTCCTTAGGAAACTAGACTAGTGATGGTGACTCTGTGGCATGCATGCTGCAGTAGGCTGTTCGTTGGCACTGAAAACTAAGAGGGTTTGTCATCACTGTCATGATAGTCATGTGATTAGCTTTAGCTTTCTTTGTGGTCCACCCCTGGGTAAATATCAATGCTCTTCAGTGTTATAATACAAAGAAATGACAGGAGCAGAGAGTGATTCTAAGGGTATGGTGAATCCTTTGAACTGATAGCAGTAGCTTTCTAGACTTACCTTTTCCTCTACTAGATTGGTGCTAATTCTTTATCACTAGGCTCTATGTGCAATTAACTGTATTTACTTTAGTAGACTTTGTTTTCATTTTTTCCCTCATTTTATTCAGACTTTTATTTTAGGTAGAGCTGTATTATCAGTACATCACTTTGCTAGAGGTTAGCTACTTAAAATTTCGAGGATGCTTCTCTTGTTTTAAGTGGTATGATTTGAAAAGGTACTCATGGAATCCATTATCTACCTGTATCTGTCCCCTTTGACATTACTGCTGGCTCTCTTTGATGATGTGAGTCTATCCTGGCATTACTGAAAGGAATTATTCAGGCTAAATAATAGTCCCCCTCTCTGATTCATTTTGTCAAATTGTATGCAATCCATGCAAGCATCCTTGGGTGCTGAGAACTCTTGACTGTGGCCACAAGAAATAGTTCGACAATTTTTAAGCCCTCCTAGTTACAGTTGAGGAATTTATAAATTATGGAAAAAATTTGTTTAGGGACAGGTGACAGATAATGTTGTGTTTCTAATGTATTGTTATAAATCAATAACCTAACTACAATTGCTTCTTCACTGGAAACCACTCACATACAAGTTTTTAAAACTGAATAAAGAATAGAAAACTTAAGAAAGGAATTGTTCAAAGTAGTTTACCTTCATACACTTGTAGTAAGAAGGATATATATTGAAGTCTTACACTGCCAAAATGTATGTATGCGTGCACATGTGTGTGCTTCTTTGTAAAAACATGTTGGTGTATATGCTGAATATAAAGGTTATATGGAATATTATGCACACATCATCTCAACATTGTTAGTAGATGTGGTAAGGTAATAATATTTGCTTTTTATAATAGATATATTCTTAAGAACTGAAGAATGTAATTTTTTTTTTTTTTTTTCGGTACCGGGGATTGAACTCAGGACCCTGAGCTTGCCAGGCAGGTGCTTATTCTACCAAGCTATCTCCCTGGCCCAAACTTTTCTGTTTTAAAAAGATTCCAAGTTCACTAGGGATGGTCTTAAATAAATCCTTTGATGAAGAGTTTTGGTATTATCTTAGAAATCAGGGGCTGGGGAAAGCGCAGGGGCACAAGTGCCTGCCTGGCAAGTGCGAGGTCCTGAGTTTGATCCCTGGTTCCAAAAAAAGGAAAAAAAAAAGAATTTGGAATTCTCAGTTATCAGAATTTTAAAAATTGTATGTACTTTGCCTTTTCCTTCAAGGTTCACAAAGTAGTAGCCAAGTGGCAAAAAATGCCTACAAAGGTGTTTTCCTTAGGCAGCACAGTATTTTTAAAATTTTGTATTTGTGTGCATCTTTAGGCAAAATATTGTCTAGCTCACTCACACCTATCCTTATTGCCATGCACCAGCCAGCCATTTAACATGCTATGTAGTTATTCTGGTCCCTATGGATGGCATTGACTTATATTCTTCTTGCAATGTTCTGGCCTCCTCAGGAAGATAAACAAAACCAGTAGAGATTATGTACAAAATGGTGAGGGTTATATTTTTAGTCGTATCAAAGCTTAGCCTTTCAAATATTCTTGAGCTGCAAATTGTGTAATATTTTGACCATTAATTTTCTTATTATTTTATTATATTCCAGCAATTGTATTGAGTTTTCTATATAGAAGTTCTAATTGTTTAATGTGACTAAAAGTATGAAATATATCCCTTTTAATGTATACACTGAATAAAATTTGGGTAAGTCTTAATTTATGTCTACCCAGGTACTTCTAAAGAGGTTAAAAGCTGTTTTAAAAGCCTTGCTTAACTTTTGGCAGCTAGAAAACCATCTTCAAGCTCTGGGCAAGTGTTGGGGAGAAAGCTTAAGTTAAGGAATTTGTGAGCCACCAGTATATATAGACTGTTTGTGTGTCACAAGTCAAGTACGACAGGATGCCTGATTTCATTAATTGTATATTGCTTACTAACAGTGAAACTTTCATTTTAAGTGTTTGTTTTCTTTGGTCAGATCTAGAGGTGTGAGGTTTTAGAATTTTAGCTAAAACAATTAATTGTCCATATTTATGGAGTGTATATTTTGTGGCACTGTACATGTCTCCCTCACTAAAAGCCTTATAACAATGCTGTGGCAGAAACTGTTATTAGCCTCATTTTACCCATTTAGAACTTGAGGTGTCATCAAGTTGAGCACCTTTCCAAGATATTACAGCTAGTAAACAGCAAAACGGAGATCTGAACGCAGGCCTAACTTTGAAGCTTGTGTGCTTACCCAGCTGTGCTGTTTTTGGTGTACTTCCTTTATGTATTGCTTTACAACTTTTGCATATCATACTCAACAATGGTTTTGATTGAAGGTAGCTGGGATCTTGGTGTATGGTGAAGCCTGACCAGTTTTAGAGCAATTGGTGACAAATCACTTACCTATAAATTTTATTGGATCTCAGCATTGATCCCAATGTATTTACATTTGAGATTCATAAGCACAAAGTATTGAGCCCTTTACTACTCCCATTTTTCTGCATATTAAAGTATGACTAATAAAGAAAAGGAAAGGATGGGAAGATAGCTCTATGGTCTTAAGTGCCTGCCTGGTAAGTGCAAGGACCCTCTAGGCATGGTGCTGCAGTCCTATATTCTCAGTGCTGGGGAGGCTGAGACAGGAGGATCACTGCAAGACAGAGCTGCTTAGTGAGACGCTGTACCACATAAATAAATAAAATTTAAAAAAAATTTAAAAAAGAACTATTGTTGGGGTTAGGGAGCTAGCACTGTGGCACAAGTGCCTGCCTGGCAAGTGCAAGATCATGAGTTCAAACCCCGGTTCTGCCAACAAAAAAAAAAAGAACTATTGTTTCTTCTCAAGGTTTTGACCAGGTAAGGTGCAATATGTTCTGAGAGACTACAGTGTATGTTTATCCATTCCATAATATTTTATTTTTTGCTTTAGTTATATAGTACCTGCATATTTAGCTTCCAAAAGAAAATAATTTATGGAGTGACAAGTTGGGGGGATATAACATGTTTCTGTACATTTTACATTTATTTTGTGACTGGAGTAGGAACCTAGCACCTTGTGTGTTTTAAACATGTTCTACAACATTAACTTACATCCCTAGCACTGTGCCGTATTTGTAATTAAAGTTTTGGACCACATGATCGTACTAGTTGTAACTGTTAACAAGGTATTTCCTATGAATTTCATAGTAGGACACAAATTTTTTCGGTATTGTTTTGTGACATGGTAGCAGGATGATTGTAGTATTCTTTTGTTCTTAGGCAGTAGTAAACTTAATGGGAGAAAGAAGGAAGCCAATTGCAAATTCTCAAAGAATTAGCAGAAAAGTATTGTCAGAAGTGTGCCCTATTGTATTGCAATAGTTATTTATTTATTTGTTTTTTTGTGGGACTGGGGTTCGAACTCACAACCTTGTACTTGCCAGGCAGGCAGTTGTGCCACAGAGCTATCTCCCCGGTCCTTGCAATAAACAGTTAAATGACCAGAGGAATACTGTAGAACATGCCAGATAGTAACTGATTCCTTTGTTAGGTATACTTGAAGAGATTTTGTTTTGTTTTGTTTTGCGGGACCGGGGTTTGAACTCCCGACCTTGCACTTGCCAGGCAGGTACTTGTGCCACAGAGCTATCTCTCCAGCCCCTACTTGAAGATTTGAATCAGGAAAAAGAATTGTCTAGTTTTTTTCTTAAATGTATTTAATGGAAATATTTTGAAGGACACAATCTCCTCAGACCTCAACATACGACAATTTCTGTATGAGATCCAGTTTTTTTATATCCTAGTGTAGTTTATAGCCTCCTGCTACCTTAGGTTGACACATGTTCAAGAAAAATAATTTTTTCAATAGTAGCCAGAAAAACATCATTAGAAACATAAATTTGCAGCTCTTGGGAGGCTGTAAACAGGAGAATCACTGAGTCTGATCTAGTAGCAAAACCCTGAACACCCTGTAAACCCTTCCCTAAAAATTAAAAAAGAGAAGAAACATACATTTGGAGAAGTCATGAATACAATATAAGCTAAAAGTAATTTT
>PVKN010033329.1:0-12062 GCA_004027915.1 Capromys pilorides
AAGAAGAAGACAATCTCTACTGCTAGCAAAAAGAGATTGTTACCAGACTAATTCAGCTGTAAGAAATTCATGTTGGAATTCTGGGTTTGGAGAGTTATGATGATATTGCAGACAAGATGACTTGACCATATTTGAATAAATGCTGATTCTTTACATTAACAAATATGTATTGTTCCACGTGAAAACTTTAAGACATTCCATGAAAATAAGCTCTGTTGACTCTTAGAGCAAAAAATCAATATAAAACTCAGTCTTATTTGGGAAGTAATATGATATTTACACGCTTAGAAATCATTTTCCTGTTTAGCAGGGTATGCCAAAACTATCCCTTCTCCAAGTGCTCAGGACATTTTGTGAACCCAGGAAGGACAATCAGCTACCTAACCACCCTCCCATCTCTCCTACGGGGAGGTTGTGATCTGTAATTCCCTGTGACCTTTTGCTATCAATGCTGCTAATATATTTTCTGAAATTAAAAGCACAGGGAATTAATCTTGGTCTCTCTGTTGCTCTGCTTAGAGTTGCAAAGTGCTATGCCCATTCCCCAGTACAGTTGGTGATGACTCTTAGTACATGCTATGGCTTATAGCAAGGTGCTCCCCCAAAGCTTCATGTGCTCAAAGGTGGAGCTTCTGAAAGGGATTGAATTACAGGGGTATCTGAGCTGACTTGCTGTTAGGAGGTGGGGTCTGGCTGGAAGCAGAGGTGCTAGCTGGAAGGCATTAGTCCTTCCTGACTCCTCTTCAACTCTCTGCTCCCTGGGTGCCACACCATGAGCAGCCCTCTTCTACCCTCCCCTGCTGCCATGCATGCTGCCTTGGAACCAGGCAATGATGGATTGCAATGCACCTGTCCTCCTTTAAGCTGCAGGTGCCCAGTATTTTGTCTCAGTGACAAGCAAAGTGCATAAGACAGTACACCTGATAACTAAGACGGCATAGTCTATGCTCCTGAGCAGAAACAAGAAGAAAAATTACATCCTCTCTCTACCCCTATCAAAGTCTCTCATCAAAAAATTAAATCTATGGTCTGGGAGGAGTCCTGTTAAATCATCTCAGTCAGCTGAACTCACAGGCTTTCCCCCCCAAATCCCCCCTACATGACTTTACACCTCACCTTGGAAAGGGTTTACATCCACTATCCAAGTTTCAAATGTATGGTATATTCCAGAGTGCTCTTATGCATATCTAGTTCTACTTCATTATTTTGAGTTAAAACCTTCTCATCTACTGCCAATGACCAATGATCATAGCTTGTGGGACTAATATAACTGATCATCCTTCTCTACCCATAGTTTGTCAAGTGACTATTTTAATATAAAGTGGTTATATTTCCTTGATTAATATTGATCAGAACTTACCCATAATTCAAAATGAAAAGCTTCTAAGGGTTTTGTCATGGGTTAAACTAAAACATCTCCCAGAAGTCTCAGATCTTCTTGTGGAAAGTGATTGGATCATGACTAATCTACCAATGAGTTAATCGATCAGTTAACTGCAGTTGGGAAGTGAAACACTCTCAGCGGGCCTGGGCCACTGGTACAGTGACCTGCAAGACTGGATTCTTGTCTACAGCTCCTTCCTTATCTCTGCTTCCTGGCAGCTTTCCTCTACCATGCCCTTCTGCCCTGGTGTCATGTAACCATGGACCGAATCTTCTGAAAACTGTGAGCCAAAATAAGTCCTACTCTAGATTATAAGTTCCAGGTGTTTTGTCCCAGAAATGGCAAGGTGGCAGATGCTGCTTTCACACTTCATGATCTGGACCACAACCAGCGCTATGGCCTCTTCTCCAGCTAACCCCACTAGATCTTTAAACTTCCCAAACTGGCTCATCATCTACATCATGTTGTTCCAATGTTAGTATGTTTTCATATGCTTTTCTTTACATTGGCTTTCCTTTTCAATTACATTGGCTGTCAACTCAGTTCAAGTCCTTCTAATTGGAAGCAATTCCTTATTCTTCTGTGTGGCTTTATGCTGCACTCCTGGCTAGAGAACCATTAATTATATCATAATATGAATGCTCACCAATTGATCTATCTCCCTTCAGAGATGATAATCTCCTTGTATAAGAGGCTGCCTCACCTTCAGCGTCACATCAGAGGGTACAGCCCTTGTCACCTGATAGTTACTTCACAACATGAGAATGACTAACATGTGGAGAATGTCCAGAAAGAGTGTAAAGTGCGTCTGCGATGCTCAACAAGCGAGGATTCAGCATCTCTTTACACTGCTTTACTAAACTATACTTTCAATTTGCAATTACACTGTAATAGCAATTTTCCCAAAGAAAACAAAAATGGAGGTTTTATATTTAATTAAATTTGTTGTCTGACTTCTTCTAGTATAACTCTCCAATAAAATTTACCCAGGTATTTGTGAAATGCTTCTCTATTTACTTTTTAATCATAGTCTGTATCAGTAATGTTTATTCTAAAAAAAAATCCACACCTCAGAAGATATAGTTCAAGTGTGGCTCATGAGGAGATACCGATGCTTTTTAAGAACTACTTGAGTTTTCTAATTTATACAGAAATCCTGTGTAGAAATGCATATTGAAGTCCCAGGATACTAGTAGAAGGGGCATAAAGTTAGACCAGGCCAAATTATTAATGCGGACTCACTACCCAAAACTTCTGTATTAATATTATTACCGAAGGAGTTAAAAATGGTTGTAATAATTTGGCTGAAATCTGGATCAGAAGATAATCTGGCATGAGCAAATTGAAAGTGTCTGACATGCTTTGGTTCAAAACGCAAAAGTAGTGTTTCAAAGGTTTAGGGAGATTGGAATATTAGGGTGGATTTGTCATTTAAGATACATTTACCCTCACTGTGAGGGCCTAGAAGACATGTTTTTCACTAGCACCTTGAGAAATCAATTTTTGATGGATGATTCCCACATCTTTAAAGAGCTCCATGATCACTTTTCTTACAAGCTAAGATTTACAGCCAGTCGGTGGGCAAGTTAAATGTGTTGGAAGTAATTGGATTCTGGAGAGGCAGAAGCTAGGAGACAGCACTCAACAGCCAGAGGCAGCGGAGGTGTAGCTCCTGCAGTGGCCAGAAAAATCAAAGTCTTGGTTGTGATACCCTGACGTACTCAGACCTGAGGCATTGCCTGGTTAATCCTGGTATTCCTTCATGGAAAATAGATGGGAAACCTATTAAACTCTTGCTGAGCTGTATAAGTAGAAAAGTTTCAGGTCAAGGGAGCCAGAGTCTAGTTTAAATTGTGAAAACATACTTATGAGCCCTTCATTAATCCCCAGACCTGACCCTTTTACACAGCAGAAGACCTTGAATGAAGGGAAAACTTGGTCTTCTGGAGGGCAGATCACAGCACATGAGTGCAAATGCCTATTGTTAATCTTTCTCTTCTGCAACCCTTCCCCTAAGAGACTGGCAACCTTTGCCAAAATAACTGCATTAGAGGGAAGAAAGGGAAGCAATCAACCCATCAAGGAACTACTGGTCGTGGATGCTGAGCTATACTAAGAAACCCAAAGTGTCACTATAGTCCAAATGTCAAAGTAGCTCAAATGAAATATGGATCAAGTTTTAGCTCAGGCTCATCTTACAGTAATTCTAGAAGGTCTCCAAGTTTTGTGTATTTTACTTCCCAAATTCCAGGATCCATGCCTTGAAGAGACATGCTTAGCAGTTGGCGGAATCCCCACTTTATTTTTCTAACACAGTCAAGATTATTCTGATGGCAAGTGTCAAATGGGAATTACAGGAGCTTCCTCTACATGGAAAAATAATTTTAAAAAATGGTTTTGCAAACATAGAAGGATTTAAGAGATTAGTGCCACCGTGAGGGATTTGGAAGATGCAGGGGTGGTGATTTTCACCACATTCCCAGTTAGCCCTCTCATTTAGTCTGGGCAGAAGACAGATGAATTTTGAAGAATGACAGTGGATTATCATAAATTTAACCTAGTGGTGACACCACTTGTAGCTGCTGAGCAAGGTATTGGAGACCTCTGAGACAGTACACATTGCAACACTATATATATGCATTTGACCCATTTGTTCTGACCACAGTCCCATGAGATAGATAATACTGAAATCCTCACATTACAAATGTGGGCACTGAGGCTTGGAAAATTTAAGCAACAAGTCTCAGCTTATAAAGCAATAAGTGAAAAAGTCAGATTGCACATGAGCTCTGTTCTATTTCAAGGTCTATGCTCTTGACCCCAACTCAAAACCATGTCTTTCTTGATCCCAAGTAAAACAGGTTACATACTGACACATTTTCTCTTAGAAAATTGGTACAATTTTATCATGTACAGTATTATTATACAGAGATAAAATATTATGGCTTTCTATTAGATTATATCTTATGTTATTTTCTTTACATTTCATAGTGCATACTATATTTTAAGAAATTTAGCATGTGGCCACCAAGTATTAGCATAGACAGAAAAGGTGAACATTGCAATCATCAGGGTATAGATGTGAGTATGCTACAATACCTAGTAACTAGGTTTTCTCCCTAACAAGATTTAAGATCTACTTCTCCAATTTAAAACAAGGCCATCTTGACATCCACGCTGATTGACAGACTTCTGAGCCCATTATTATTTTTAGTAGTAAAATAATGTCAGGTGTGACAGCTTACAAGAGGGCAATTTCATCCGTGTACTTTCATTCACTTATATAATTGTCCAAATTAAAGATATCAGATTTGAATGGATGAGCAACATGCATACCCATCTTCACAAATACAGATTGGAAAGAACCAATTAAGATTACTTTCTCTGAGACTCTAGCAAGCATTTGCTCAAGAGGATTTAAATTTTCACAAAGGATCAGAAAGAGCAAAAGAAAATGGCAAAAAAAAAAAAAATCTTTACTACTCTCAGGCAGAAATTCAAAGGGAAAAAAAATCCCCTTATGTTGATCTCTGGATGCCTCTTGATTTTATAAAATGGACCTAAGGGCCTCTTCTGCTTTTGGTAATTTTTTTTATTATTCATTGGAAAGCTAAGGAAATTAGATAAGCAAAGCATGAAACTCACTTCATCCTATGCATAAGCAAGAATTAAATAAAGACTGCCAATGATAGGCCTCAGCTTTATTGCACGCCAGCCCTGTCCTCGTTTAATCCTTGTCCACCCTCTGTAGTTTAAGCAGCTCTGTGCTGTGGTTCATCGTTTTTCCTCCAGCCTATACTGCCTGTACCTTTTGTACTCACTCAGCCTTTCTAGGCAAAATCAAATTTCACCTCCCTGCTAAGTTGTTCTGTGCTTATTTCTCTCCCCCAGGCAGAATCAATTACTCCTGGCACTATGATTCTATGATGGAGTTATTCATGCTCTTTTGACATTTTTCACATTGTTTTCTAATTAGTTATTTACTTTTCTGTGTCTCCCAGAGTTTCAATGCCTCATTTTTCTCAGGCGAAATCACCATGAGCTCACACCAGCATGGAAACTTCTATAAGCTGTTTAGTTTTCAGTTTTGTTTCTGGTTTTTTCCTGGCTTTCTCTTAGAATGCAGCAATATCTGGGGCAATGGTCAGCAGCAAACACTGCACTGGGCTTCCTTCCCACCCACTGACATTTGATATCTGGAGGCAGAATGGACCAAAACAACTGGGGTGATGCCACTTGTACCCAGAAGGTAGAGGCCAGGGACATTGCTAAACACTACCATGTATAGGATAGCCTCCAAAGAAAGAAATTATCTGACCTCAAATATCAGGAGTACCACACTGAGAAAGCTGAGGAGGAATGAAAACTTCCTTGGGGTTGATCCAAACATCGTGTCTTCTGCTGCGTCCATTCAGTCCTAGTCAAGATTCTTGTCTTGGTTACTTTTGTCTCATTGTTGGACAAAGTCGCTGTCATCCAAAATTAAGGAAGGAAAAGTTATTGAGCTCACAGTTGGTGGAGGTTTCAGTCCCTAATCAGCTGGCTCCAAAGCAGAGTGGCACATGGCAGCGGGCTGCAGCTCATGGTGGCAGTAAACAGCTAAACAGTAAGAGCAGAAAGGGAGCAGCAGTGGGGCAAGAGCAAGAGTCTCTCACTCCCTCTTATTGCATCCAGGCTGTGTCCCAGGGCAGGGGAAGCGCTCACACCCAGAATCCCAGGGCTGGATCATGAACTCATCTCAAACTAGAAGCCCTCTCCATGACTATGTGGGGCTTTTATTTAAAATTTTATTAATTTTAATGAGAAAGAAATAGGCAAGAGACAGCTTCAAGAAAAGGATAGTATAGGACAGTTGCAACAATTAATACATTGCATATTGTTGTCTTCATAGTAGTTATTCAGAGTACAAGACAAAGACATGGTATCTTGTCTCTAAACACTATTGGTGCAAATCTTTCTTCTCCTTGAACTAAGAGAAAGTAGCTGCATATATATTCCAATAGTCCATAATAGTAGTGGGTTATCAGCAGAACTGGCATGGGAATTTGAGGAGACATCTAGACACACACTATAACAATTCCTTTGTTAGACCAAGCTCATAAGATTATTCAGAAAGCTTTCTGAGCTTCTCCTTGGGGAATTTGAGTAGTACTCATGGAAATAAATGAAATCCTCAGAACGTGAATTCCCAGATTCCCTTCACTGGCTTACGGCATGGCCAGCCCTCGGCTTTCATCTCTTTAGTTCTTCATGAAGTTATTTCTTTTTTAAGAGACTAAAAATTAGATTTAAAACAGAAAAAAGTTACAAATGATACAGAATTTCACTTAACAGTTGAGTAATATGAACTTCACCGTGTTTGTTGCAATGCAGTGTTGTCTTCCAACCAGTTATTCACGTTACCAGATATATGCATGCAAAATTGGAAGAAGAAAGAAAAAACAAAGAAATGCAAAAGAAATTAAGAAGAGAAAAAGTACAAACAATTGGAAAAGGAAAACAAAACAAATTATGCATTCACGTAATCTTTTTTTTTTTACACACCTGCTGCTTCCCCATCACTCTCCGGGACCCTCTTATTATTTCCCTGAATTTGGATCTCAGAGAGTGCGTGTGGGCTTTTTCTTTCTCCTTAACACAAACTCCTTGGGAAAACTGGGTCATTTCCATTGCAAGCTTTTACATTTCTAAAAGAATTAAAGGGCTTTTTTGGTTTTTTTTTTTTAAGGAACAAAATCTTCAAATGCTTTTGTACCTTTCCCTCAAACATAAGCAAACAGGTCATTAAGTGCTGTTTCCCATAATGAAAAACTAAGCCCTCCTTGATACCCTCCTGTATTCATAGAAACAAATACAGTATATATTTTCTAAGTGTGTGCTTCATTAGATGTCCTGTTGTATGTTACAAGTTGTGCTGAAAGAAATGAAGAGAAGACCTGATGAATATAGCTTCAGAGGTCTCACTGAGATTAGTCTCTCTGAAAGTGAGCCCAGGGCCTCAGAAGCATCTCACTTTCATTGAGGGCTAAAAGCAGGCTAAGGAATGTGCATAATTACTTTTGTGAATACAAACAGTTCTTTCTACTGCCTTGAACATTTACCTAACTCTAAATTTGCACAATGCTAGCCATTAACATCCCAAGCAAAGGAGGAGACAACAAAGCAGGCACCAGCTGGAGAAGCTGCTATCTGCAGCCTTCAATCCCAGCCTGCCAAAATTGCAAGTGAGACCACAGTTCTGCCTGGGCTCGGTTTATTGCTCCCTGCTCCCTCAGGACATCAGGCTTTTGTCTCTGTATTTCTATAACACTCAACTTATAGGAATCTGTAAAATAAAAAGGGTTAAGGAGTCTGCCTCCAGACCAGCGATAGCCTTGGTTTTCAGGGTTGGCCCTGCTGTGACTTATGTCTCAAAGTCCCCCAAGCTTCATGTGTGCCCAGTGGGGCTTGGGAAGCTGACAGTGTCATGAGTATGTGATACTGGGTTGCTCCCTTCATTGATTTAACTCATTTCTAGGTGTGGATAATGGACTTACTGAAGAGGGAGGACCTACCCTGGGTGAGGGTGGCACCACCCCACAGGCTTCTACCATGGATGGAATAAGAAGGAAGCCTCACTGCTGTCATCCCGCAGACAATGTGACCCCTTTCATGGCCCTCTGCTGTACCTTAGAGCTGGCCCACTATGGACTGAAACCACTATAAACCATTAGCTAAAAATTGAGTTTTTCTTCAACTTGCGAGCATCAGATATTTTGCCCAAGCAATAAGAGAGAAACTAAGACATCCAAACCTCTGTAGTGGTCTACACAGTGTGTCAACTTGACTGAATGTCTAGTCGTCAATACATTTTATCAGTTTGGCTGCATTGCCTGGCTGTTTCTTTCACACTTTGAGCTATAAGGGCCCTGCCCCAGAATAACTTAGTTTGAACTTTATCTCCTGGCTTCCTGCACAGACTCGTCAGCATCTAGTTTGTAACCTTCAGCTTTTTGTAGCAGATTCTTCTGCCTTCCTTTGCAGACACAATGGCTGACCATTAGAGACTGGTAGGAATCGGTAGAAACCAGTTAAGACCAGTAGAGACCAGTAGGAATGGAGCATTGCAGTGAGTATAAAAGCCATGGGACTGAATCCTTCAGTGGGCAGTGTGTAGATGCTCTCAGCACACTTCCCCATCTGACTCAGATTGACACATTTTGTATTATATGTATTCCTTGTATTATATCTGTTCCTCTACTAAAACCCTGACTAGAATAACATCTATCAGGGGATCAAAAATAAGGTAGATCTCATGTAACTTATAAAACTCTCTGTAACTTATAAAACTTACAGAAAACAACTGTCATGACTCCCCCTCGCGTCAAGCACACTTATCCCATCACACCTGCCACTTTCTGAAGCAGTTCTACAAGTTCTCTTCAGTGCCTTTGGGTGCACCATCATGGCTGCTTCCATGTTCTGAATGAATTAAGACACTGAACTTTCATGATCATTTCGCATTTGAATAAGAGTGAGAATCCCCACAGTGCCCAAATTGGTGAATAAAGTGCCCAAGATGGCATAATAACATTTTTACTTCACAGAAATCCCCATCAACATTTTCACTGGATTTAAGACATCAAACCTGCCAGAAAAAGACACTGACAAAAATGGACACCCAGGATTGCTTCAGAAATTGGCAGGAATGATGAGCTAAGTGTGTTCACATTAAGAGTGTACATTCTGAGGGGTCACATGACAATGTGTCTTTCACTCTAAGTATATTTTTAACTCAATAATTCACAATCCATTTTCATCACACCTCATAAAGCTGCACTAGGACAGATGCACCCACGCCAGCCATGATCTTCTTCTCATCCCAGCTCTCCAAGGTGACAAGCTGGATTTTCCGTCACATTTTCTTCCCATCCCCTCTCCCACACTTGTGACCTAGCTGCCACGGCCTCCTGCACTGTGGAAGCATTCTTTATTGACCTCCAATGTCCACTCCTGTTGCGCACCTCACGATCTGTGCTCCATGCAGAGAATCCCATATATTTTCAAGCAAAACATCATTCGGCACTCTCAGATTTAAAACAACTCACTAATCTTTAAAGAGATTAGGCAGCAGGTGCATCCCTTGCAGCAGGCCCTTGGTGTTCCATGCTGTTCATACAACCTCAGCCTGACCTCCAGCCCAGCTCTTGTGTGCATGCCCCTCTGCTCTCGGATCCGGAGGCTCTTGGCTTCTTCAGGCCTCTCCTTGTGCCCTGCTGCACTTTGTCTTGCATATTCACCTCTGTGCTCCCCATCTGGAATGTTCTATCACTTGCCCAATTACCACTTCATGAACAAAGATTTGGCTGAGATCACATTTAATATTCTATCCCACGTAATATAATATAATACTATCCATCATTATGCTATTCAAATTTACATAAATCAATTTAAATATTTAGTTACCTAGGTACAATCCCTGCAATTCAAATGTACATTAGTTGCATGTGGCTAGAGCTACTGTTATAGACAGCACAGCTCTAAAACATTTCCGTTATTCAGCAAGTTCTGCTAATATATGGTGTTTGTACCCTTTCGTGACCCATTTATTATTCTCAAGTATTTATCACAACAATCGATTTACATTTACTTCTAATCTTCCCTCTCCAAACTCCATGAGAAAAAGAACTGTGATAATTTTTCTTTATAATTCCTAGTAGGTAACTGGAACTTAATAATAATTACTGAGAGAATAAATGGTCAATAATCAAAATTATTTTAATAAACAGGTCTATTGAGACATAATCCACACACTTAATAGTTCACCCATTTAAACTATGCAAATAAAAGGCATTTAGTGAGCCTGGCATGATGCCACACATGAAGTCTTAGCTATGCCAGGAGCAAAGGCACTGGCCAAGTCACACAATATCATACAATGACTTTTATCTAATCTTAAAACAAACCCCACCAAAACATGGCTCAATTGATAATAGCTACTGATGCCGCTCATGAATGCAGCTCCATGCTGACACCCAGTTGTCTACTTTCTACAGCTCTATAGATTTACACATTCTTACATGTTATTACACACATATATGGTTATTACTCAGGAACTTCAGCTTGCCAGGCAGGTGCTTGAGCTGCTGACCTCGGCCTATGTGGTATTACAATTTATGATGAATTCTTTTGCTGAGCATGAAATTGTCAAGAGTCAGTCATGCCACAGCATTTATCAGAACTTCCTTTTCTTATGGCCAAAGTGACATTCTATTGTATATATATATATATATATATATATATATATATATATATATATATATCATTTCTTTGGTTTTTTTTTTTTTTGGAACTGGGGATTGAACTCAGGACCTTGCACTTGCCAGGCAGGCACTTGTGCTCCTGAGTGACCTTGCCAGCCCCATATCTCACTTCTCAGTTGCTGAACAACTGGATTATTTTATTTGAGGCTGCTGTGAATAATACTAATAAAAAAATCTGTTTCCATGTCTTTGTGTGAATACGTACTTTCATTTTGCTTGCCTATGTGTCTAGGAGTAGAATCATTGGATTGTACGGCACCTCTATAGTTCACATGTTGAGAACCTGGCAGACTGTTTTGCAAAGCCCATGAACCTCTTCAAGTCCTGCCACAAATTTATCTGTGTTCTTATTTCTGTAGGTCATTGCCCATGCTGAGATCCTTAATAGAAACATATAAAAGTCACTATTGTGATTTACATTTCCCTAAGGAAAGACGATGTTAGCCACCGTTTCACATGCTTATAGGCCATTTGTATATCTTCATTAGAGACAGATTTCACTATTGAAATATTTTGACCATATTTTCCTTGTGTGTTTTGTTTTTTCATTGCTGAGTCGTCAGAATTTTTCAAATACTCAATATGCAAATTTGTTGTCACATGACTGTTCTGCAAAAATCAATTTTTAAAATATTCTTAATGGTGCTTTTGATACTCGAATGTTTTATTTTAATACAATCCAACTCATCTTTTTCTCTTTTATTACTCGTCCTTTAGATGTTCCCCCCTAAAAGACTTTGCCTAATTCAAGATCATGAAGACTTACTTTCATGTTTTCATTAGAGAATGTTATAAGCTTATATCTAAGTCCAAGATCCATTTTAGTTAATGTGGGGATTTTGTGTCAAGTAGAAGGTTTAACTTTATTCTTCCATATATGAATATTCAGGTGCTCTAGCACTACTTATTGAACAGTCTATTCATCTCACAATAAATTGTCTTCATTCTCATCAAAAATCATGTGAGCTTAAATCATAGAGTTTATCACACAGCTATCCTCATGTTAATATCATACCACCTGCATAACTATGTCTTTGGAATAAGAAGCGTGATTTCTCCCATGTTCCCTCTTTTTCAAGATTGTTTTGGTTCTGCGGGCACCCTTGCACTTTCATCTGTGGTAATTCTGCTTCAGTCACGTCAGTGCAATTCTCTATAATACAGAGAGGTCAAGAGTGAAGAGACACTTTCCACTTAGCATTGGTTAAAATCCTAAGGATGAAAATATGTGCAAGTGGGACTTGGCCTACTGCCTCAAGCAAGCAAGCTACCTCACTCCTGAGATGAACATCCTGTCTGGTTGAGGTTAGCTATCAGTTGTTAGGCAACCTAGTACCATGCATTACCAACTTCACAAAATCATAAAGGACCATTTT
>PVKN010033330.1:0-12062 GCA_004027915.1 Capromys pilorides
AGAACATTCCCAACAGAAGAACTAAGTGAGGATGATGATAGGGAAGAGGCCTTAAAGAAGAAATCATATCTTACTGTAAGTCAGAGAATTAATACAAGAGAGAAAAATATTAAGGGTAATAGCAATGAGAAATCCTTTCCCAAGAAGTCAAAACATATTCAGCAAGAAAGTACAAGCTCAGGGAAAAATCATGATGAAGGTGAAGGAAGTGGCAAAGCCTTAAGTGAGGAGTCACAATTCAGTGAAAACCAGGGCACCCACAAAGGAGAGAAAGCCTATGACTATAGTAAATGTGGAGAATGCTTCTGTAAGAAAACAGATCTTAGCCAGCATCGGAGCATACACACAGGGAAGAAGCGCTATCAATGTAATGAATGTGAGAAATCCTTCTTTGTGAAATCCAACCTCACAGAACATCAGAGAACTCACACAGGTGAAAAGCCTTATGAATGTAATGAATGTGGTAAGTCCTTCTGTCAGAAATCAGCCCTCACAGTGCATCAGAGAACTCACACAGGAGAGAAACCATATAAATGTAATGAATGTGGGAAAACCTTCTGTGTGAAATCGAACCTTACTCAACATCAAAGGACCCACACAGGAGAGAAGCCCTATAAATGTAGTGAATGCTGGAGATCCTTCTGTGTGAAATCCAACCTTGTGGTGCATCAGAGGACTCATACAGGAGAAAAACCCTACAAATGTCCTGAGTGTGGGAAAACCTTCTATGAAAAGTCAGCCCTAACAAAACATCAGCGAATTCACACAGGGGAAAAACCCTATGAATGTAATGAATGTAGGAAAACCTTCAGCCAGAGGTCAGCCCTCACCAAACATCAACGAAAAACACACAAGAAGAAAACTCCCATCAACACTGCTCACATGCAGAATCCTGTATTATCAAGCCAAACTCAGTGAACATCAGCAACCAGAGGGCAAAAACTTAACCTGTCAACACAAATAGCAAAGTCTTCACTAAAAGTTTTAACTAATAGGAGCTAGAGAATTAATGAGTGAAAATGTGAAATACTTTGAAGATGTGAATTTTTTCAACAAGTGTTTGAAGTTGTTGAGGGAAATACATAAGGTTTAGAAACACGAATAAAAATTTTCTTGTGGAAAAAATTGTTTAACTAGAAGTCATTTCAGATGTGGTATCAAAAATTACAGATAACTAAAAATGTTTTCATAGAAAAGAAATGTAGACATTTTATAAAACCACGAATCATTTAAGCCATTGATATAACATCAGTTAACAGAGTCATTTTGGCCTACGCTTACTCCTTGTCTTGATTGTAATTTTCTAGTAAAATTTCTCCTACATTTTTAAAAATAATAAAATGAACACTGGCCTGGAGAGATAGCTCAGTGGTCTAAGCACCTTCCTGCAAACTAAAGTCTCAAGTTTGCTCCCCAGTACCACATGCCATGCTGGCCTGGAACCCTGCACATGCTGGCCCCAAAACCAGGTGTGGTGGCACATGCTTGTAATACCAGCACTGGGGAGGCCAAGACAGGAGGATCACTACAAATCTGAACTGTGTAGTGAAACCCTGTGCCAAATAAGTTAATTAATTAATTAATTAATATTTTTTTTAAAAAAGAGGATCGTTGAGTCTAAACTGTGTATCAAGGCCCTGTACCATATAAATAAATAAAGGATTAAAATGAATACTGACCAATGTATAGAAAATGTGAAAATGTAGAAAAGAAACAAATGCAAAAGAACAGTAACCTACCTAAATAAAAGTGGAATGAAGTCAATAGTAAAAAGAATATATAAATACATTATAAATAATGCATAAATGTATATACTATTACGTGATAAATATGTTAATAATATATAGTATATTAATTATATTACATATAGTATATAAATACATTATATAAAATAATATGCAAATACATTATAAATAATGTAAACAAATTGAATTTCCACATCAAATGCAGAGGTGGTTCAATAGTGAACTGAGTTATTAAAAAAAACTAAATGTGGTTACAAAACAACATTTATCTAAGACCAGTTGACAAAGAGTTTGAAATTTAAGAAAAGACATAAATATATCTTTTTAGAAATATAGCAATCTGGGCCGGTGAGATGGCTCAGTGGTCTAAAGTGCCTGCTTAGGTAAGCTTAGGCAACCACAGAGACTGTGGTTCAATCCCTGGCACCACACGCTGTGCCAGCCCCACCCCCAGGGTAAGGTGAACCAGCTATAACATAAAAATAAAGTTGAAAAAGAAAAAATAAATATAGCAATCTATTAACGTATGACTACCTAAGAAGTTGTTGAGGGATTTTGATCATGTTGATATTCCAACTTGCATAGTTCACATTTAGGGAGAAGATGGATGTTAAAATTCTAGGTGTATTCAGCACATGGTAACTATGGCAAAGTGTATGAATTGCCTTCCAGTGAGCATGAGCCTCTTCATTTAATAGCAGAACTCCTTGCTCAATGTTAGATGCACAGCCACCAATTAAATTCTACATTCCTCATCTGGCTTTGCCACTAGATTGTCACTACCTTCCACTGTAACTCACTTAGATTATTGAAAGAATGTGTATGTTTATTTCCAATGGATTTACCCTATTCTGGCTAACCTATACACACAAAACCCTTAAGGGTACCAAATACACAGTAACAAAGGATTGGCTAAGTAAATTATGGCATATCCAACGGAGAGAATGCCTTGCTACCCATTAATAATAGATAATTCTGCTAGAGTTTAATTATGCCAGGAACTTTTCTAAGAAATTCATACATGTTAAACTTTCATTTAATTCTCATAGCAACCTATGGAGGAGGCACTGTTAACTCCAATTTACAGATGGGGGACCACAGCACAAAGATGAAATTGCCCAAGTCCTACAGCAGGTAAAATAGGAATTTGAGTCTAGGCAGTCTGGCTCCAGAGCTTGGGCTCTTAAACATTAGCTTAGGGCCGGGGAGATAGTTCAGTAGAATAAGTGCTTGCCTAGCAAGTGCAAGGCCCTGAGTTCAATCCCTGGTACTGAAAAAAAAAAGTTAGCTTTTTAACTTCTCATAAGAAGTAATCCTGTAGGGAATTAACCAGTGATTCACATGTGCACATTCATGTTATTCTTTCTTTTTGTCTTCAGCTGACATGTTTAACCTTTCATGCCTACAAAATCCACAGAAAGTTCTGGAAAGGGCAGGGCCAGAGCTATTAGACATATCTCTTCAATTAGTGGTCTTCTTTGGCTGTCTTTACTAGTAAGAAATTTTGTAAGATGCTCTGAATGGGTTTTATTTAAAATGATGAACAGGGCACTGGGGAGTTGAGCAAGTTGAATTCTCATTCTGACATGACTTCTAGCAGTTGTATGACCTACTCCAGGCCCATGTATTCATCTTTCAAATGAGGAGGCAGAGTTCCTCCTGCCATCACAATGCTTGTGATGTTTTTTCATTATTATCACCCTGAACTTTGATGTCAGGCTACAAGGCAATCAGTGCATCCATAGAGGCCAAAGATGAATGTAGTGTGGACGTGGGGCCAGCACAGATCAGGAAACAATGAGTGGAGATAAAGAAAGCCCATATCTCTGGAGATGATCGACACTGAGTTCCCTCAGCTGGGTCTGATGAGCTCCTCCTGCCTCAGATACCAAATGCATGTGAATCTATAATTATCTAGAAATGAAAGTTTAATCTTAAAAAATGACCATAGGAACAGTCAAAATAATGTGGGACAGCAGCTTTTCCTGGGATGGAGAAGGGAGGAGGAGAGGAGATATATCACCTTACAGCATTCGAGCATCTGCCTTACATTTGTAGAGAGTACGAGGTTTCAAAATTATGTGTGAACCTCTCAAATGACTTTCATTTTCCAGACAAACTTAATTTCTGACACTAAGTTCCCATGCTTCTTGACAAAGGTCTAACCTAGTCCCATTTGAATGAATGAAGTCAAATCCCATGACTTCTCAGCCTCTTCATATTGAGAACTCAGACCTATTCCCTATTATTTTCTGCTGGTCCTCCATGTCATCTTTCACGTTAAAGCTAGACTTGGTGGGGGAACGTTGCACAGATACACTGCTGAGGCAGTAGTAGGGAGAAGGTGTTGCTTTTCCCTCTACTCTTGATTTACCTCTGTCTCTGCCTGGCCTCTTACTCTCTGGGCGGGAGATGCACAGTTCTCTTTGGTTCTAGGCACAGGTGTTATATGGAGTGCCCAGGAACTGCCATAATAGAACACCTGAGAATGAATAATTTATAATGAGAAGGAACTTATTTCTCGTGGTTCTGTTGGCTGAGAAGCCTAACCTAGAGGACTGGCCTCTGGTTAGAGTCTTCTTGCTTTGCAATCCCATAGCAGAAAGAAGGAGGGGGAAGGAGAGAGGAACAGAGACAAAGGGACAGAAAGAGCCAAACTTGCAACATCATGCCTCTTTTTAATTTACTT
The DNA here is from genome assembly GCA_004027915.1 of Capromys pilorides. NCBI lineage: Eukaryota > Metazoa > Chordata > Mammalia > Rodentia > Capromyidae > Capromys > Capromys pilorides. The sequence goes on from PVKN010033330.1 coordinate 4,435, forward strand.
TAATCCATTCTTAATGGTGGAGCCCTCATGATCTAAGCGTCCCCCACTAGGTCCCTCTTCTGAACACTGTTACACTGGAGATTAAGCTTCCGGGGGGGGCGGGGGGAGCAGGGTTTGCACAGTCAAATCCTAGCAATCCCCTAGGCTGATGATCCATGACACAGAATAGCATGAGACACAGATGAGACTCTGTATAGTGCTAGGGTGGAAGGTCAACTTGACTGGCTTTGGTATCCATCTGGGGGACTGTTAGAGCACCTTTCTGGTGTGTCTGCATGGGTGATGGAGGTGGTCTTGGGGCCTGTATATGGCCCTTCTCCCCTTCCTTTCTGATGCTGCTCCCCTGTTCTGCTTCTCAGCTAACATGAACTGAGCAGATTCGCTCTGCCTCATCCTTCCACCATGATGTTTCTGCCCTGGAGCCGGCTGATCACAGAATGAATCCCCCAAGACCATGAGCCAAATTAAATCTCTTCTTAAGTTGTGAGTCTAGGTATTGCGTCTCAGCAACAGAAAATCTGGCGAGCACCCCCTGCCTATCCTGATCATGTATGACTATGGAACAAAGCTTTACTTTTGTCTTTCACCATCCTTCTAAGTCTGTACTGCAGAGCTGGTTCTTCTGCCACTAGATAAAACCGCAGGAAGTCCTAACTTCTGTGGCTGCTCCTAGGTAATGAATAGCTTACAGTTGGCCCTGTAGGCAGCTGCACACGGAAGACACCTCTGAGATTGCTGTGTACCTGCTTGCCAAGGGAAAGGGATCTGGCTTATTTACCACATGCCCAAATGTTTGCCGCTTGCTCAAAATATGCTGAGCCCCTGCCCTTGAGTTCCTTAGCTTCTAGGATGCCCAGAGGGTGGCTACATCCATCTAAGCCCATGGCACAGCCCTGGGAGACCTAAGGGTAGAGGATGATGCTGGTGCGATCCTGTTTGCTGTGCCAAGAGTGATAAACTGTCTCCTCTCATCCTTGTCTGCTTCAGGCACATAGAGAGTCCCAGCAGTGTCACTGTTTGTCCTAATGAGATTGGGTCCCTGCCTACACGGCACCAAGGGGAACGATCGGCTCTGCAGGGGTCAGTCATCCTGAGCCCTCCTGGGCTTGCCTTGCCTCCCACCTCACATTTCTTGTCTCCACCTTATACTTACCTAGTGTCTCCTCTGTGCTAGGGGCACCACGGTTCATTGCTGCTGGTTCTTCCTAGTTTTTCCCGGTCTCCGTAGAACAAACAGTAGCACCAGTGGGCTTTAGCCCAAGTCTTCCCACTCTCTTTTATTCTACCTTTCTGGAGAAAATGCAAAGTATCAGGCAGTAAGGCTTCAAAAATCCCAAACTTCTTCACTAAGCCTGCCTGTCCCTAATTTTCCTTTCTTAGAGCCCAAGTGATCCTTCAAAAGCCTATAAAAAGTGCACCTTGCACACCCCAGAAGAGGGGGCTTGGGACCCAGGGAAACCCCACTGAGTGCCAGGTTTGCCACTGACCACAGTGTAGCTATGAAGCCTCTGGGGACCTCGCACCTCACGGAGTTCTCAGCGCATGACTGGTGAGTCCACAACAGCAGGGCACTGAATGAGCTAAACCGAACTCTGTGGGAGGAGGTTCCCAGAACGTACAGCAGAGGGCTCTGGGCACACAGAAATGACTGAAACTTTCCTGGACAGAAAAAAGCTGCTGCCTTCCAAATCCCTCCTCTCCACTTTGGCCCCCAGTTTTCACTTCCCTGCAGGAATGCACCGTGCTGAACTCCAGCTTCCCACACACTACACTTACACAAAGAACCAAATCAGGCAGCTCGGCATTTCAGTTACCCACCACTTCCCCCAGACCAACTTTTATGAGTTCAACAAGACATGCATTCTCTGCAGGGTCAATATTAACCCCAGGAGACAAAAACTGATTCTCTCCTGTCACTGACCTTCCTTGCTACATTGGTTAGTAATGGTCCTTCATGGGACTACAATGTATAAACAAACAGGAAATATATTGTATTTGTATTAAAATTTCATGGGAAAAGGACATTTATGAGAATAAAAAGCTAAAAAAAAAAAAATTTCTTAGAGAAAGTTTAATTCTCAACGTTAAAGTTGAAATGAAGAGCCAGCCAAACAGCTCAGCAGATTAAAGCACCTGTAAGCAGGCATAGGGGCCAGGAGTTCAATCCCCAGGCCTGCCATGCTGGCTCGGGGTGCACTGAGATGATAGTTGAGACTGGGCGTGGTGGTGTGCACCTATAATCCCAGCTCTTGGCGGGCTGTGAACAGGCAGATCACTACAAGTCCAATCTAGTTGTGAGATCCTGAACACCCTATAGAACTTTCCCTAAAATGCAAAAAATTAAAAAAAATAAAGGACTTAAAGTTGAAATGTACAGTAGCACATGTTTGTGGTCCCAGCTAGTTGGTGAGCTGAGGCAGGAGTATCATAAGTTTGAGGACAGCCCAGGCAGTTTAGCGCAAACTTGTGTCCAAATTTAAGAGGGGTGTAGCTAAGTGGTAGAACTCTTACCTAGCATGCACAGAGCCCTCAGTTCAATCCCCAGGACCACAAAAGAAAGGAAAGTAAGAAATATTGACTAAAAGAGGGAGATGAATGAAGAGAAGACACTGACACTGTACCACACGTCCAGGTAGGGGGTAAATGAGATAATTATTATTGTAGAATTTGAAGTATGTGATGACACTACCCAACCTTGACTATTCCTAACAGGAATTATTTAGACTGGCCCCCTCTGGAAAGTTTAAATTTCAGCATTCCATTCTGACCAAACCCGAGTTTCCTCCAGCCCCTCACACCTCCACCTTCTGTTCCCCACTCCATTTCCTAGAAGCCAACTGCTTTGGTCCAATCAAAATTAGTTTGCATTTTCTAGAGTGTATTGTATAAATAGAATCCATCACTAAATACTCTTTCTTCTTTCACTCTGTGTAATTATTTTGAGATTCATCCATGTTGTTGGGTATACCAATAGTTCATTTTCTTTATTCCTGTATAGTATTTTATTATTATTATCTTTTGAGTACAGAGATAAAATTCAGGACCTTGTGCTTGCCAGGCAGACACTTATTTCACTGAGCTAGTTCCCCATGGTATTTTATTTTAAAACTATGTGTTCATTCATTTACCTGCTAATGCATAGTTGGGTTATATCCAGTATGAAGCCATCATGACTAAAGCTGCTATGATTATTCATGCCTTTATATGGCCATGAGGTTTTCATTTTTACTGAATAAATACACAGGAGTGAAATTACAGGGCTGTAGGAAAGCATGTGCTTAACTTTGTAACAAAGCAGCTGATTAAAGCCCTTTCCCCAGAAGTGGGCTCTTTTCTCATCTTCTGGGTACAGGAGTCAGGTTCACTGATTCCGAAGGATCTTTTCCCAAGACTTCTTCTTAAGTGATCCCTTCTGTCTCCATTCATCCTTTGGGGAAAAGAGACTAAGTGGATGACTCCCTCCAGGTAGGCCAAGAGAATGTTCTAGAACTTCTCTCCATAGGAAGACATACATATACATGTGAAATCTTGGTCATGGCATGGCTACAATACATCTAACAGGCTACAAAAATGTAGAAAACTCAGAGAAGTTCAAAGAATGAAATGACCATGGTAATATCCCTGGGAGTTGAGTGTGTGTGTTGTCCAAAGCCCAGATACGCTAGGGCAGTGGAGTACAGTGTCGAGCAACCAAAGAAAATACCAAGAGATGGCTTGTGATCCACAGGGTTTATCACAGTTTATTAACTGGCAGAAATGAAAAAGGACAAGACAGAACGAGCTTACAAATAAAGAACATCCAGTGGCAAACCTGCCCCTGAAGTCCAGTGGTGCTGGCTGAATAGGAAACCAGCGACAGAACCTGTGGTGGCGACCAGCAGGGAGACTGTCAGCAGATACAGTGGCCACTGACTGGACAGGAACTGCAGCACTTTGCAGTGTCCAGCTGGGTCACAATACTCCGTTCTCCATGATGCTTGGTTCTGCACCCAGCCATTGCTGAAAGGGTGCTTTAAAGATTGAAGTCCACAGTAATGACCTTTTTGCTTGCTTTGTTCCTGTTTATGATCAGAATTTCAAGGAATGACTGACTTAGCACATGGGCAGGAAGGCGGTGCTTGTGGATAACACTTTCTTGCCAATTCCCAGTTCTCTAGGTAAATACTAATCTGAAAACTACAGTCCTGGTCTGCTTACAATGTCTGTTTGACTTGGCAAGAGTCTTGCCAATACAGAAGAGGCATTGCAGGGCCATGATACTAAATGGCCGAGTTCCCCGCCTCCCATGGACCATATACGGCATCACTCACAGTCATCTGCTGCATTCCCTGTCAGTCTTTGTCCCATGCACAGTATACACAGGAATGAGCAGTCCTCTATTTCCTCTATACCAAAGCACACACTTTGCACCACTAACTTCCCTAAGCAGGTGGTTGAACATGGGCACTGCTGACAACAGCCACTGTTTCCAGTTTCCAAACCTGAGCCAGCATTGGAATACCAAACACACAGGCCTAAGGGAAGACTGGGTTCCTGGGGAGAGGGAAACACTCAAATATTTCGAGAATTATTGGCACAATTCAGATTAGCATCAAAAACCAGAGACCCACAGCAGCAGCGTGCTCTCCCTAATAAACTGGAGGCATTTGAAAGTCAGAAAGACCCAAACCCAAGTCTGGCTTGCAGTGGTTCATGGAACCCATGGGCTAATGCGTGTTCACTTCCCCAGTCCTCAATTGAAACAGACATATTGGCAACAGGCACAGCTCCCACACGGATTTCTTTCCCAATGCGGAAGAGCCAGAGTGAGAGAGGCCGGGAGAAGCCTCTGAAACAGCCTCACCACCTTGTCCTCGCCAGCAGGCGACGACTATGACAAATCAAAACACTATCACTCCTCAGGAGGAATGTTAGATATAAGTCTCACCTTCGTAAACCTGAATGATGCTGAAGTGGCAGTCACTGCCAAATCGTATTTAATTCACCAGCCTGACCCCTGTAAAGCCCAGAAAGATCCAGGGGACGAGAATGGATGAGTGCAAACTTAATCAAACAGTAACCTCAATGCAGCTGCTGTGCCTGATATGTTATCTTCACTGGAATAGATTAGCACAGCCTCAGGTAGGTGACGTGCAGCCACTGACCGGCCCAAGATGTTCTTTCTCATCCCTATCAAAATAGAGGATCAGAACTAGTTCATATTCAGGAGGAACACACAATAGCACACACACTCTGTTGCCCTGGGGTTCCTTTCTTCGCAGAGTCTGAAGTGAAGTGGACTGGCCGTATTTTCGAAGAAATCTCGGTGGTCCCCTCTTGCCAGTTGGACTGCATGAAGAGGTTACAGCATGGAGGCCTTGGTAACACAAAAGCACTCCAGAAGATATGGAAGAAACTCTTCAAAGATGGGGAGTCCTGCCTAGTAAGTATAATGTTTAACGTTTTGTGTTGGCCAGTTTTCTGTTGCTGGAACAAAATACCCATGAAAATATAACATAAAGGAGGAAAGTCTATTCTGGTTCACACCATCAGAGGTTGCGGCCCAAAGTCACTTGGCTGTGTTGCTTTTGGGCCTGTGGCAAGGTAGGCTATCATGGCAGGAGCACAGGACAGAGGAGGATGCTGACCTCATGAGAGAGATGAGGGGAGAGAGAGACAGGGAGAAAGACAGGGAGTGAAGAAGGGAGGGAGGGAGGGAGAGAGAGGGGAGGGAAGGGAGAGAGAGAGAGACAGAGAGAGAGAGAGAGAGACAGAGACAGAGAGACAGAGAGACAGAGAGAGATCACCCATATCCCTGTTCTGTCAAGGGTACACTTCAGTGTACTAACTTCCTTCCACTAGACCCCACATCTTAAGGATTTTACTTACTCCTGATATGGCCATCAAAAGAGAACAACAAAGCTTTGAACATATGAGCTTTGAGGTGATCCTCATAATTGAATGAGAAGGGAAACAAGGAAGGGGAAAGGGGGAAAAGAAAGAAGGGACAAGAAAAAAAAGAAGAGAAGAGAAAAGAATGGAAACAAAACTTTTGTAAGAAGGAAAAGAAGAGTTGCAGGGCAGGGAAGGGAATGGGAGTAAAAGAAGCATGATAGATCATGTACAGGTACAAATTTCCTATGTTATCATTATGTATATCTAAAATGTACTAATAAAAAATAAATTTTTAAAAATGAAAAATAAAAATGGAATTCATCACAGATGCCAGTGAAGTTTGCAGGAGCACGCTGGATTAGCCCCTTCGCAGTTAACCTATTGCATCTTACATCTGCTGCCACGCAGAAGGAAGTGCCGTGCTTGGTAGACTTCTTTGGGTTCTGGAGACAGGATGTTCCAAACCTGGGGACACTGCTCTGACCCAAACAATAGGTGAAATAAAAAGTCATTGACTCTGAGAGGGGACCAAAGCAGGAAGGAGCTCTGTAACAGGTTCCACCTGCAATGCAAATAGCCTTGAAGCTTGGGCCATGTGACCTAGCCGGCCATCTGGCTTCAGAGATTTCTGTGGTGGAAAAAGAAGGAGTAAAGCTTATGGCAAGTGTCACCGAGTAGACCACAGCTCAGGCCTGTAGGGTTCTGGAAGAAAGCCACATTGTCTGCAGCAGAGAACTGCATGTCTTTCAGTAACTATCTCTTGAATGCCTCTTGATCCTGCTAGGGGCCCCTAGAAGAACAAATGGCCATGCAGCGGGAACTAGCACGGTGAGTCAGGTTCTGTCAGATCAACTAAGTCATAAGGCCTGGTGCACGCAGCATCAGGTCAGAATGGACCCAGGACATCAAGGATTAAGCAGGGGGAGGACCAGATGGCACAAGTGAGCTGCATGGTCAAGTAAGCCAGACGCTGTTCCATCTACCCAGTGCCTCTCTCCAGGTTATATGGATGCATGGAGTTTGGGGTCCTTTATGGCCAGCTGACTGCAGAGAAGGAAGTTTGAGCTTGCTGCATAGATCATTTACCCAATCTTGTTGGTAAATAGACATGAGGCTCCACTGTGGCCTCATGCTGACAGTGGAGTGATAACCTGAAGGAGGTGGAGCCCTGAGAAATGAGGAGCAGGGCCCCACTACCAGGCAAGCCACCAAGTCCAGCAGAAGATGCTGAGAAGAGGAAGTTAGACTAGGCACAGAGCAGAGAGGTTTGCTGAGTAGCTGCCCCTGCTCTGGACTGACAGCCTTAGACCCTTATTGTATAATACAAAGAAAATTGAACGTTTAACTCACAGTGTGTTTGGTTTCTGATTGATACAGTATAACAGTAGCATACAACCGGTTTTATTTTTTGGTCCTATTTAATGGACTTTGAGTTTTCATAGGAGAATTCAAACATCTAAAGTTAGCATAAGAACGATATCTCTCCTTTTTAATCTAGGCTCACCATTTTACTTTGTTATATTTTTTTTCCTTTCCTTAATTTATTCTGGTTTAAAAACATGGCCACTTGTTACATATTTTCAGATATTGATATTCTATATTTTTCCATCCCACTAGTGGTTATCTTTCCTTTTATTGTCCTTTCTTCTAGATTTTTTTTTTTTTCTGCAAAGCTTGATTCCAGTGGGGCTCAGTCCTCGGCAGCTGCCTTCCTCATGGCGGCCAGCACGCTGCTCAGCTCCTCGCCCTTCCTC
>PVKN010033331.1:0-12060 GCA_004027915.1 Capromys pilorides
ATGGCAAATAAAACTCTTTCCTCTCCTTTAAAGACTATTGGTATACTTTCTTGAAATAAGATGGAAGCAACTAAGGAATTTATTATAATAGTTGATAACCAATTACTAAAACTTACAGCCTATTGCTTTTTAATTTGTAAATCATGATACTATAAATTTATCAGTTCCTCTAACTCAGAAATCAAATTATTTTTATCGTCAGCTTCTAAGAATGCTCATGTTCCAGAGAGTTCCTAGCCCACACCTGTAGTCCCAGCAGTACTCAGACCCATAATCCCATCAGTACTAAAACACATAATCCCAGTGGATCAAGAGTCAAGTCTCAAACTCTAGAAGTCCCTGCCCCATGATTGCATGAGGCTTTGGGGGGACAACTAGACATAAACCACAAAACTGGGCATTTAACCATGGGTCTGACACACTGAGGGAGGAAGGAAGTGGAGGAAGCGGGGCGCTGAGGTCTTGGTGTGTAGGCTGTAGTAAATGGTCATATTAGATAGATGTTTCCAGAAGAGTTATAGAAGATTGACTGGAACCAGCAGAGAGCAAGACAGAGTGGTGTGAGAGATGGAGAAACGGAGAATAGTAGTGTCATGGAATGCAGAGGTCTGGCACATCTTAGGAAAAGGAAAGTTTTCAGGCCATTTTCACCAAGTGGTGAATTAAAATTTGAACCAAAGATGTAATAATTAGAAGATCACAAGCAATCTGTGAAAGACACTTTAATAGAGTGTTAAGGCATGATTCGCTTCATGAAATCATTACCAATCGATCTCACAACTTTTAAAGTTAATTTTTAGTCATGATATTGAATATATAATGACCACTTCAGCTTGTTGGGGGTGGGGCTGGAGCAGCATGTAGTGCCAGGGATCGAACCACAGTCCCTACAGTTGCCTAAGCTTTCCTAGGCAGGTGCTTTAGACGATTTTGTTTCTTTTTTAATTAGTTCATTCTTAATACAATTCCAAAGGCAGGTGCTCTGTGGCAGGAAAAGAAAGCAGATGTTCCAGTGTTGTTTGCAGTACTAGTGGAGTAATCTACTTTAGAGGACCTCAAACAAGGCACGATGCTCCCCTCTGGTCAGGGCACTATGCCCTGGAAAGTCAGGTTCCATGTCACCTACCCAAGTGGGGGGAGGAGGAGCAAGAGAGTAACACGTGGCAAGTTGGGGCTAGCTGGCAGGGAAAGCAGTGATACTGTTGCACAGCCAGGCTCCAGTTTGCTAGTAGGGAATGCAGAATTCACCAGCACAGTGAACTGTGGAGAAGACGGTGGATAGCAGGACAACAGCAGCAGATTGCCGGAACACCTGTACTTCCAGCGCTTATTTTCTGACAGTGATCGATGTGGGAGGCAGAGACACTGGTCTCCATGTTCCATCTCATTAGGTTTAATGAGAGACTTTAAAAACAAATGCACCATTTTCTGGTGGGTTGATCCACACTCGACTTCACAGAAGAGAAACTTAAAATGTTGTAAATGAAACTAAATCAATTTTTAAAAGGTTTTTCTCAGGCTAGAGAAGAAGGTTCATTTCCTGAGGGCCCTGGGTGAAATGTGAGAGACTGAGCAAGTGGAAGTAGGCCAGTATTTCTCTCCCTTACGAAGATGCTGCCTCGTCTCCTCATTCACCCTCATTAAAACATTTGACAGCTTTGGAATCACACTTGTTCTAAATATGTGAATACGTATTTGTCCCCACTACTAAAAAGGAAGGTCAGAGATTGAAAAGGAAATCTTCCCTAGGGAGAAAAGAGCCTTTTGGTTCCTCCTGCAGTTCCTGTGGACAGTGGGTGCTCCAGCTCCCAGGAGTTTCTAGTGTCACCTCAGAAACTTGAGGAGTTTCTCAGGAGCTCCCGCCTTGCAGCAGCCTTGGCTCCAGCCTGTACTCCCTGCACACAAGCACTTGAAGTTGCACACACTTAGTTGCCATAAATTCTCTCCGGAGTTTGCGATGTGCTCTGACTCTGAGAATTTGCAGCCTGTGTTTTAAAGGAGGCCCCTGCTTTCCTGGGGCCTTGGGCAGTTGGTATCTCTGAGAGTGAATTATCAATGTTATTAACCTGTGTCAATTTGGCTGATGGTTGAATATTTGACAGCGGCAACTTTTGCCTCTACCATTTTACTAGTGAGGCTCCTCTGTCATTCTAGAAATGACACACTCACCTCAGTCCACACACTGCCCAGCCTTTTCTGACATAAGTGGACCGAAGTAGTTCAGGGTCTACCCTGATACAGCTGCTAGGAAGCAAGGCCCCCCAGGAAGCCCACCTTGGCGCCTAGCCAGCAGGGGCCACAGAGCTGCTCTTCAGGCGCAGAGGTGCAGCAAAGTCTTGTCCAGGAGCTTCTCACAGCCTAGAATCTTGGAAACAGTAAAAAGCATAAAGTTTACAGAAAAGGTGTGCTCAGAGCAAAGCAGAGGGTCGCCTCACCAGCTTTAGCATTCACTGCACATCAGTAGGAGAGAACCCCATTATTAAAATCCATTCACCAATTCCTTTTATAAATCATAGTGCATTTGTAAATACCTAATTTGTTTCTTTTGAACATATAAAACTTCTTAAAATAGAGCACAACTATATAATATGTTTGCTATTAAAGTTATTTTTGAGATCTTACAGTGTTCTGTTTCTACTTTGTTAAAGTTTGTGTGGATCTTATGTATTCTATCTTTGTTTTACATAGACTCCTGGAAGTACAGGGGTCATAGGGTTCATTTCCTGTTACAAAGGAAAATTTGATGTCTGTAATTTATAACTCCCCTTAAATTATACTGTAAAAGGACAAAAGTAGGCTTAGTACAGTAAGACAGTATATCTTTTAATCTGTTTAGAATATTCTCACAAGGAATGATTTTTGTGCCAGTGTATTTAAGTCCTCAGTTTTTATATTTAGAAAACTGTACATAAATTCATCAAGTTATATTCAAGAAAATCTTAAAGAGCAACTCATGAGTGAGGAGTATAGCTAACTACTTCTAGAAGTTTTATTTTTTTCAAATGCCATTTCAGAACCATAGTTATATGCCTTCTGTAAAATGTCAATTAGCGAATTCCCAGGGTATTTAAAGCTTTGTAAAAATGTCAAATTAAGAACCAGCCAGATAGCTCAGCGGATTAAAGGGCCTGCTTAGGCAGACAAAGGGACCAGGGTTTGATCCCTGGCATGCTATGCCAGCCCTGCCCCCAGGGCTCGCTGAGATGGCAGTTGAGACTGGGCATGGTGGTGCATGCCTATAATCCCAGTGCTTGGGAGGCTAAAAACAGGAGAATCACTACAAGTCTGATCTACATAGTAAGACTCTATAGACCCTGTACTAAAAACATTAAATAAATAAATATATGTCAAAATTGAACTTGGGGATGTTGTTCTATTTGGAGGAATGTGTAGTTCAGGTTAGTGATGAGGGAGTAGCAGAAAATCTCATTTTGCCTGCAAAGGTCTGAGAGCTCTGAGTTCAGGTCAAGTGTGGCAACATAAATTCCCAGAGATCTGCTGTCTCACAGCAGGAAAACTGGAGCCTTTTTAATTCTTGGCCTCCTTTCACTGACAGAACCCTGTGAATTAGCATTGAAGGGACACAGTGGAAGGGCAGAAAGCTCAGTTTTTCATGCTGTTTGTAGTACCAGAAAGGTTTGAGCTTCCACATAAACTGCGGGCATGTTCTGGGAGAGAGAAGGAAATAGCCTCTGGCAACGAAGTGTTGTTTCTGGGTAAGGCTGGGGACTGGCTAAGCGCTCTGCTCTGCAGGTGACCTGGAGCCCTTCTTTTTCAGATCCCTGAAGACAAATATGGCTGATGTTTGAGTTTAAAACTAAAAATGTGTATGCCTAATGTTTCACAGTTTCCACTGGAAATAAGATGTACCCAACTCAGAGGTAATAACTGACATCCATAACAGAAGTCAATTTAGCAGAAAGAAGAAAATCATGACCGAGTTATTTACCCAAACTTTGACATCAGGTGGGAGCCTTTAAAAATGAATACCCAGAGGCGCACAGAACAGTAATATAGAAATATAGGTGGAGAACCACAGGACATAACCTAGTGGAGTAAACTTGGGGAAGTTCTCCAAGCCCTGTGTTCAGATTCTTCTTGCTTGAGTGGCCAACTCTTAAATAGCCAAGAAGTCACAGAAGATGGAAGAGAAATTAGGAAATACTCCATGGTGAATGAAAGTGAATGTGCAGCAGAAGCAGTGCCTAGAGGCAGATGTGTACCTTCAAATGCTGGGGTTAACAAAAAAAAGGAAAATCTCAAGTTGATTAAACTCCTACCTGAAGACACTGTGTGGGTAAGAGAAAGAAGAGGCAAAAAATTGAAAGGATCTGAGATGGAATCAGAAAGTTTAGACAAATTGGCCCTAGTTAAGAGCAGCTCGTCACTGCAACTCGACAGAGAGGACAGGATAGACGGCTCCTGTGTTTCTGCAGGACAGATAACGAAGTTGCTCTCGGCTGTTGTTTAGTTTCTCAGTAAGGTTAGAGTGAAGTCACTGGGCGTTGTACAGGAAAATGAAGCACTGAATGTTGAAGATAATGGAAAATTGAGAGTTTTCATAGAGTGATTGAAGTAGTCCTGTGTATGATTAACTAGACAATATTCTTAACACTTTGTCTTGTTGAGGCTGTCTTTGAGGTTGTTGCGCTTCATTCAGCCCCATTAGACTTCACAGGTAAAGGCACAGCAAAGCTAGGTGTTTGTTTGCGTTCGTATATGGTGTGGCTTTGCCCCGTGGGTGAGATGGAATGAGAGAGGAGCAAGGACATTTAGGATTTTGTGGTCTTTATTGAGCAAGGAAAAAGCTAAAGTATAGAAAACAGTGAATGAGGAGACAAGTGCCGGTAGAGAGGTCAGTGACTTAGCAGTCACAGAATGTTATCCAGATCATCTCTATAAGGGCAAAGACTTCCCAGTGTATTCCAGAATCTTTGTTTGTCCTCACTCCTGGAATTGTGCCTGGAACATGTAGCAACTGGGTGATAACTGAATAAGGAAGCTGGAACACAAGAAGTTGTGATCAGACGGGTAGTTATGCACTGTGGGTAGTGTTTGTCTGACGTGCCTACTACGGTTACTTTCTCAGGAACTAGTAGTTTTTATTACAGCAGTCTTTGGACTGTGATGGGAATAACATTTTCATTAGAAATAAAGTATACAGGGGCCAGCAAGATGGTTCAGCGGTCTAAAGCACCTGCTTAGGAAAACTTAGGAACTGCAAGGACCGAGGTTCGATCCCTGGCGCCACATGCTGTGCCAGCCCCAGGGCAGGCTGAGCCAGCTATAATACAGAAATAAATAAATAAATTTTTTTTAAAAAAAAGAAAGTATACAGCCATTGTTCTATAAATGGGTCAGTTGACCTTTTCCAAATGAATACCATGTAAGGCCACTGGAGCAGTTTAGAGTTTTTAGATTTGACTTTATATGGGTAAAACACACAAGCCAGACACAACTGCCATGTATCTCCCTTTCCACATTAACCTAGTCGTTCCTCAAAGGCCAAGCTCAGGGTGCTTGCTCTGCAGCCATCAGTTGCTGTATTTATTATGCTTATCACTAGTGTAGACAGTTTTATATTTACATTGTTGAATCAGTCCTCTGAATACTGACCTTTCAGTAGGCTTTAAAAGACCTCTTTTGCTTTTTGTCTAGGAGCTAAGCCTCATTCAAGAGTAGGTTGATTTTTTTACCAGAATTTTGTAGGAAGATGCTAAACTGATTTTAAAAGAATAATTTTTAAACAGTGCCAATGCTTTTACATTTAGCTCCATGAACCCAAGGGTGACTTTGGTTTTGAGAATTCAGAAATACTGCCCCACGTGTCTATTTTTAGATGACTCCTGTTTCTTTCAGATGTCCTTTCACAGGACTTGTCTCTCTGCTCCTACACCCCTGTGTAATTACTTGTACAGAGGTCATGGTCAAAGCTACATCCTGGAGGATCTTTAATAGTAAGCAGCTCTCTGGAATGTCCTTCCCCCTTGTAAAGTCTCTTTCTTGTCTGGCAGATAGATGTCTTTTATTGTTTACCTCATACCTCACCACTAGAAATGTTCCCAACTCTTAAAGTCCTCTGACCTTTGCGTATTTCATACTTCTTTTCTTTTTTTTTTTTCATACTTCTTTTCTATTGTAATGTTATTTAGTCATGCACTTGTTTCTTTCTTGATTTTTATCTACCAAGGAACAGAAACATTAAATAATAGCTTAAATTTGGACAGCTGAATTACCATTTGAAAAAAATAAAGATTTATTGCTGCACATTAACATGAAAAAAAACTTTTTTTTTTTTTTTTTGTACTTTAGGGAAGGGTAGAGCTGGGATTACAGGTGTGCACCACCACACCCAGTCTCAATTGTCATCTCAGCGCACCCCAGGGGCGGGGCCGCATGGCAGGCCCAGGAATTGAACCCCACCCCACCTCCACTCCTGCACCTTTTTGCAAGCACTTTAATGCACTGAGCTATCTGACTAGCCCAACATTGTTTTTTAATATCTCTCTCCTTCTCTCTCTCTTTCCCTCTCCCTCCCCTTCTCCCTTTCCCTCTCCACCTTCTTCCCTCCTTGTCTCCCTGATCTGCCTAGACTATAATGTGACTATTATACAGGTAAAGATATGAATGTATATATGTATGTACGTATTTATTTGTAGTGTAAAATGTTAGAAATGGCGATATTTGAATGGTAGTACTTTAAGCACTGTTTTCATTATTTAAATTATTTAAATTTTTATTTAATTCTGTTAATTTCTGTTTAATAATTTCATTTAAATTATTTCAATTTTCTGATACTATATTAGATGAGGTGGATATTTCCTAGTTTTTAAAATAGATGGTTTCTGGAAAAAAGGCAATTATGAGAAATAACTGATTCAACACAGTTCAGAACCAATCAGACCTGGATCAAGATGTACCAGTCTGTGGCTTGCTGACAGACCTTCCTCAGGAAAGCAGGTTTATCTGCTCCAGGTTGGCTGCAGCTGTTTTGCCTCCAGTCTCTCCATCCAAGCACCTGCATCACAAAGTGGCTCCCAGGTTGCTGTAGCCAGGAGACAGAGACATGGAAGCAAGCAGCCAGCTGTCACCTGTCTCAGCACATGTCACTTACCTAGTCCAGAGGCCCGGGCTTACTGAGAACGAGACTGAGAAATGCATGAGGGCACCTGGAATCCAATATGTGGGAAGCGCCCAATGTCTCTGTCACCATGCCTGTAACTCTTTTCCTTTTTCAGTTACTGTAATGAGTGCATGTTGGATCCAAACTGCGGTTTCTGCTACAAGATGAACACGTCAGCCATCACTGACTCTTCCTGTGTTCCCGTTAATAAAGCATCCACTACTGAGGCAGCCTGGGGCAGGTATGTCGCTTCCCACGTACTGTAACCACGCACAGTACAATTTCAGACAAGGCTGAGTTAAAGTTGTCAGCAGCCACACGAGTAGGAGTTCTCCGGAGCACCTCCTGCCACAGCACGGAGTGATCAGAGCGGGTGCAGAGCACTGCAGCTGTGTAGATCGCAGACTCAGAGAAGAGAACACACAGCCTGGAATGCGCAGGTCCACGTTCCAGCCCCTGCTCTGCCGATAAACCGCAGGAGGTTGGATCTTTAGCTGTAGGCTGGGCTCCTGAATGCTGCGCTCGCCAGCTGTCCTGTTGTGTAGTACTTAGCTATGCTATAATTTCTAAATTGCAGTGTTCCCCGCTCAGTCAAATTTAAGATCAAAATGAATTAATATCACTTTAAATTCCTTCATGTACTTCCTTTTTCTTAGAGTACTTTCCTGAGGTTCAGTAAAATTAAGCAACATAACAATAAAAGTTGGTAATCTTTGGCATGTAACAATTTGTGTTTTACATTCCCATGAAAACATCTCTCATCCTGTCAACCTCCCGGTGCTGATAAAGGCAATGGAGCCTGTGAAGTACTTGTACTCTAGGAGCTGTGAAGTATGTGTTAGCATCAACTGTTAGCCTGTTGTTGCTCATTTTGTGAGAGGAGCACTCCAAAGAATTAGAAATTGTATGATATTTGAAGAAAAACCCAGGTTGTTTCAAATATCCTACTTAGAAATGTTTTCCAAATAGTTATTATTTAAAATGAATACTTAAAGGAACTTCTAAAAAAAAAAAAAAACCAGATAATTTACATCAACCAGACTTATTAGTGGTTTAATTGATCAGATATTGAATATTGAACTGTTTAATGATACCAAGTGTATGCAGTTTCCTGTATTTCACAAAATTAATTTATAAACAGATTTTTACCAGTGAAAGTAAAGTCATTCTCAGTAGGGTTTGGTTGTTGGTTTTTTTTTAGTTCATTTTTGGGGGGTTCTTTTTGAGACAGGTTTCCTATATAGTTCAGGCTAGCTGTGAACTTACTTTGTAGCCCAGGTTGGCCTCAAACTCACAGTAATCCTCCTGCCTCAGCTTTACAAATGCTGGGATTGCAGGCATATGCCATCCCATCCCAGTAATAGGGGATTTAGAAGTCAGAGGCTTAAAAACTGAAATTATCTATCTATCTATCTATCTATCTATCTATCTATCTATCTATCTATCTATCTATCTACGTACCTACCTACCTACCTATCTATCTATCTGGTACAGTGTCTCACTACACAGCTCAGACTCTTGGTGATCTTCCTGTCTCAGCCTCCCCAACATTGGGATTACAAGTGTGTGCCACCATACCTGGTTTCAGGGTGTCACAATGTGCCCAGGGTTCCAGGGCCAGCATAGCGTGTAGTACCTGGGATCAAAGCAAGGTCCCTAAGCATGCCAGGCAGGCACTGAGACCGCCAAACTGTCTCCCCTCAACCCACCCACACACACATTTTTAAAATAATATTTTAGTAAAAATGGTTGTTACTGAGTTTATTGTAGGAGATTAATTTATAAATTCTGTCTTACTTTTCTCTCATTGCTGAGACAAAAAGGCCAACACCCAAAATTACAGGGAGGACAGGTTTATTGAGCTGACAGCTTATAGAGGTTTCAGCCCATAATTGGCTGGTTCAAAGGTAAGGTGGCATCACAAAAGAGAAACGGTTCATGCAGACAGAAGGTAACAAAGCAAGCAAGTGAGGAACTTAGCAACTTTTTCTGGCCCTCTTATAGTCTACATAGGCCATTAGGGCAGTGCCAAACCAGTCAGGGACTGATTTAGTAATTTCCCACCCCTAATCCTAGCATTGTACCATGAATCAATCCCAATGTATATCCAGCCACCTCTGAGAACCCACCTCCCAGGAGTGCATGAGACTTTGGAGGAACATGCAGATACGAGCCATGATAGCAACTTATTCTTATGTTTTAAGGTATCTTTTTGGATCATCCTCCCTGGACTGCATACACGATTGCAGAGAAGTAGTAATCCCTAAGTAGGAAAAATAGAAATAACAAAAATCCAACTTTTATGTTCATAACCCATTGTTAGAATCATCTTAGTCTCTACAAAAAAAAGGAGAGAATCCCTGAGGATTTCTTATTCCTCTTTGTGCAGGGCAGTTGCCCTCCTCCTAGCTTAGCCACTGCTGTTGTTATTTCCATCTCTGTTAGAAGATTGGAAAGGGCAGGATGTGTTTACCATATAAAATGCCTAGAGCAGTTTCTTCATTTGCAGATAAGACGGCGTTCACTGTTTTCTGTCAGTAGTGGTGGTAGTCTATTGGTCAGTTGATCGTTTTTGTAGTTAGCCCTAGCAGAACTCTCAGGGCAGAATCTATTACCTTGGGTATTTGAGATGTTCTACATGTAGATGTTTCCAGGTCAGAAAGTCGGGGAGTTTATAGCCTTATACCCTCCCCATTATTTGTGCTGTGTTTCCTGAAAAGTCGTGGAGGTAGGGGTGAGGACTGCAGAGACTGCTCATGATGGAAACTGTAATTCTGTTAAACTCTGAATTATCACAACTGTTTGCCTGTATAATCAGCTCTAATGAAACTAAACTTTTTAAAAGACCATGAGCACGCTTTCCTATGTGTTGTTAAATTTCAGAGAAGAGATAAAAACAATGGCTTAACAGACTTAGAAACCATAGTAGACCTGTTGATGCAAGATACCCCTGCACCCCGGAAGCGGGTCCCACACATGCACAGCTGACCCAAGTGTGAGAGCGCTGGTGTGGAGTGTGGCTGGAGCATCAGCGCAGGATGCCAGAGCCTGGAGGGCGCAGGGGTGGGGCATGTAGCTCGTGGGGAGGTGCAGACCACAGCTTGGCTCTCTCACTGTGGGAGTGATAACCAGCCTCAGAAATAGGTTCAGGGAAAGCTCGTAACTGGTGAGCCTGGGTGAGCGGGTCTCTCTGCTCCTTGCTACCTGTTTGGTACCTCTAGGGCAGACTGTCTCTCCTGATTTCTCCAAGTGGAGGCCTGTAGCATGGTTTCTACTTCATGTTGCCTTTGTGAGGTGAGATCCACAAGTTGAAAAACACAAACTAAAAATACGTAGAGTGGTGTTTGGCATGTGCTGGTGGTCCCAAGTGCTCAGGAGGCTGAGGCAGAAAGATCCCTTGAGTTTAGACTAGCCTAGAAAGCCTGGCGAGATCCTGTCTCTTGAATGACTGAGTGAATAAATGAATGAAAAATGGATATGTGGTACTAGATCATGAAGGCGAGAAAGCTACCAGTTGTAAAAGGTGCCAGTGAATTCCTAAAGAAGCTGCATTGAAAAAAAAAATGGAAAGAGACTAAAATAACATGTTTGAAACAAGTAAAACATAGTTTTAATTATACTTCATATTATAGCTATCCAGTTAGTATTTGTGCTGTATAATATGGCCATGTACATATGATGTATGCAACTCAGCAGATATTGCCAAAAATAACTTAAGAAACTATGGTTCTAGATCAGTGTGTAGAATATAGTATAAAAATTTATGTATTGTAATTTGTTTAAAATATGAACTATTGAAACAAACTAGATAGGAAAGGAGGAAAATTGTACAAAAACTATGGTTGAGAAAAACAGAAAACTCAGAGAAATTAAATGTAAATCTGTTACTAAAATACATGAGTAAAGCCCGATGAACAGATATAAATAAAGCTTTTCATAATGATTGTGTGTGTGTGCGTGTGTGTGTGCATGTGTGTGTGCGCGCGCGTGTGTGTATGATATGGAGGTCTCGACCTGGGACCTCACACATATTAGGCAAGTGCTCTATTATGAAATACAATCCCAACTCTTTAGTTTTATCCCTTTTCTTTTTTTAGTTGTTTCTTTCTTTCTTTTTTTTTTTTTTTTTTTTTTTGGTGCTGGGGTTAAACCCACAGCCTTGTGCATGCAAAGCATATGCTTAAGCAAGAAGCTGTACCCCCCCAACCCAAAGTTTATTAATTGTGACAGTCATATATGGTCCTAAAATCCTACCTTGTGCTTTACAGGAAATGTTTGCTGGCCTCTGCTCTGTGTGTTCATGTAAATTGACTTTCACATAAATGGAATTATACAATATATTGTCTTTTGAGCCTGGCTTCTTTCCCTTAACATAATATTTTAGAGATTCATCTCTGTTGTACTATGTATAAGAAATAGATTTTGTCATCTACCTTCTTTTTTTAATTATTTGGTATAGGGACTCACTTTGCAGCTCAGACTCATTGTGCTGCTGTGAACATGAGTGCACATATATTCCTTTGGCACAATGTTTCTAGTTCTTCTGGAAAAAGTACCCAGAGAAGTATACCTGGGTCAAATGGAACTCTAATCCTAGTTTTTTGAGGAATCTCTTCGCTGAGTGGTTTCAGCAGTCTACACACCCAACAACAGTGGAGAAGAGTTCATTTTTTCCCACAGCCTCATCAGCATTTGTTATTGGTTGATTCCTTGATAATAGTCATTGTTCCTGGAGTGATATGGAATCTCAGTGTTGTTTAATTTACATTTAAAATGTAAAATCTGTACTATCATGCCCTTTTTTGGGAAATGTTTGCTCTAAAATGGCTAATGATTTGAACATTTTTCATATATTTATTTGCTATTTGTATTTCTTCTTCTGGGAAATGTGTATTCATCTCAGATGCTCATTTTTGGATTGGGTCTTTGTGTTTTGG
>PVKN010033332.1:0-11890 GCA_004027915.1 Capromys pilorides
AGCCTTTTTTTTTTTTTTAATGAATAAGGAAAGGTAAATGAAAGTGAAGTGAAACAAGATTTCTGAACTTCAGCTGGACTAGTTACATGACATCCCCGAAGAGAGTGACAATGTATATATAGCATAATATATAGAAGCACCACAAATGAATGGCACACAACACTATCAACACCATAGGAGGATTAAATAGAATTCTAAGGAAATACGCAAATACCTCTCAAGAAGAAAAAGCAGGGTAAATAGACAATAAATAATAATGAAATGCTTAATGTAAAATCTGAACTATTAGTAGATATATTTACATTTAGCTGATCTAAATAAAAATTAAAGGAAAGTTATTAGGACAGTAGATTTTAAAAAAGTAGCCTGGCTAATGCTGGCTACAGGAAATCTACCTGAGGCAGGACATGGTGGTGTTGCATGCTTTACTTAAAGCACATTCTTAACATGATAAATTTTATAAGTAGAAAACAAATTAGTGATTGCAGAGAAGACAGATGTAAGAAGAGGGACGAAAGGAAAAGAGAGACAGGAAATGTCACACAAAACTTGTATAAGTGATAAAATTACTTAGGGCTCTGCATGTACTATGTGCCAATGTTAATTTCTTAGTTTTGATATTGTGTGAGGTAAGACCATTGGAGAAAGCTGGGCAAATGGTGTGAGGCAACACTGTATCATTTCTGCAATTTATTTCTCATCTTAAATTTCAAAATTAAAAACCGCATCACATTAATTTTCTGGGACTTTCTCTATGTAATTGAACACCTCAGTGACTTAACATTAAATAAAATATGCATCTGGACAAAGCAAAAATGAAGTCAATTTTTCTGAACTAGAAAATTAAGTCTTTAAGGCAGGCCAAAAAGCACAGCAGATTAAAGTGCCTACAAGCAGGCATGAGTACCAGAGGTTCAATCCCTGGACCTGCCATGCTGATCCTGCCCACAGGGCACACTGAGATGGCAATTGCTACCGAGCTTGGTGGCACGTGCCTATAATTCCAGCACTTGGGAGACTGTAAACAGGTAGATCCCTATAAGTCTGATCTAGTAATGAGATACTGAATACCCTGTAGACCCTTCCCTAAAAATACAAAAAAATAAAAAAATAAAAACATTTAAGTCTTTATAACTAATCCAGAAGAGCAATCTGGGGAAAATCTCTTGCCCTTAAGATCATGAGACTGACCTACTGCAAATGAAGGATTGTGATCATTCGAAGCACAGAACATTTAAAGATTAACCAATGAGCTATATATTTGCATATAAATAATTTTAACTTATAAAATGAGATAGCCAGAGATGTGTGTTTAGCATAGGCATCTCACACAAAATTAAACATCAATCAAATATACCTGGATGTCTTGATATCTTGTGTGTTTACTTTAGCTTGCCATGAATTTTTCAAAAACATTCACTTAATTTAAAATGTATAATAATAGTAATTACTATTGGATTCAGTCTGCCAGTAGGCAATTTTGAGTGGTCTATCAAGGCAGTCACAAACCACTGGCTTATCAACCCATGAATGCTAACTCAAAATTTTTAATGAATGGAAGATTCAAGAGTCATTAATAGGATACATACACTACTTTGGTCAGCAAGCCATACACTGGAAATCCTGGGATGAATAGTCTCTGAGGACTTTCTAGTTCAAACCTGCTGAGATAAAGACACTGCAACATGAAGTGACACATTTGTCTCAACAGAACAATTGAGAATAGCTTAATTAGTGAAGAGATAGCTTCATAGCCTGATAAAATTGTTCTTGTCAGACTCTTAAATTAGATTTTTCATACAGCACTATGCTGTTAACATGAGATATAACTAATGTAAAATTTAAAGTATTATGGATCCAGATGGAAGGCTAAATACATTCATTTGTTTTCACTGTCCACACAAAATATAAGTACAATACAAGGAGGATGCTTAGCAATGGTTAAATCTAAAGCAATCATGCAAATGAGAACTCTGAAAGCCCAGTATTTTTTATTTTCTTTCCTTTAAAAAAAAATGTACCTAGTACAGGGTCTACAGGGTCTCACTACACAGATCAGATTCATAGTCATCCTCCTGTTTTCAGCACCCCAAGCACTGGGATTACAGGCCCGCGCCACCACACCCAGTCTCATGGACATCTCAGCGCACCCTGTAGGTGGGCCAGCACTGCACACTGTGAATCCAACCCTGGGCTCTGAGTCTGCATAAGCAGGCGCTTTAATCCACTGAACTATCTGGCCAGGCCAGCACAGTATTTTGGAAAAACATCTGTGTGACAGAATTAATGAAATACCTGAAAAATATACATACACAAAAAGTTGAGGTAAATGAGATAACTTCTAGCTTAGAAGTGTTTTCAGATCTTTGGTTTTAATGTTGCATTTAACTGTTCAACATTTATCAGATTGATTTATTTACTGCAGTACTTTTATCCTTTTTCTCATTGCATGACCAACTTTTCAGCACCATGTATTGCACAGTTGTTCCCCAAAGCAGAGCCTGCATCAACATTTATATGTATTTTAAAGAATGCATTGTCAGGGATCAGGTGTTAGGGATGGACATCAACAGAGAACAAAGGAAAGCCAAATTAAGCATAATCTGCTGTGTGGGACATTCAAAGGTGCTTGTGGCTCAGACCCCACTCACTGGGATCTCAAAGGAAAGATGTGTTCAGCTGCTAGCTGAGGTTCCCTTTCAGGTGGCATTGTACCCGTGGGAATCCCAAGGAAGAGCCAGGGTGGGAAGCAAGAGATAGTTATTCAAAGGCCGACCAGATGGCTCGGCCATCTAAAGCACTTGTTTAAGCACAGAACGAAGGTCTGGAATTCAATCTCTGGTGTGCTGTGCCACCCTTACCCCTGGAGGATGCTGAGACAGTGATTAAGACTGGGTGTGGTGGCACACGCCTGTAATCTCAGTGCTTGGGAGGCTGAAAACAGAAGAATCACTACAAGTCTGATCTACTTAGTGAGACTCCATAGACTCTGTAGACTCTGTCTCAAGTGCATTTAAAGAAAGATAGTTTTCCATTTTTACAATGAACTAGTAGCAACGCAGAGGCAGTCCCAGCCTCGTAGACTTGTGTACCCAGATAAAACTGGACTGATAAGCAGGACAGGAGGACAAGGGTCAGCACCCTAGTGGTATCAGGTACACATTTTTCCACCACTGATTAGAAGCACTCACTTAACTGAGCAATAGATTTCTAAGTAGGCATTAAATCTCTTACAACCGTCATGTCCAATTGATCAAAATTTTATTCCCTGCCAAGAAATACGCTTTTTCTCATAGTAGCTCTATCAGGGATGTTATCTGACAGTGACATATCCCTTATAATTTTACACTTTCAAGTGTGTAATTGCTGTTTCTCATAATTTATATTTCAAATGAACTTCAGAATCAATTTATTATGAAACAAAATACCTATTAAGAGTTGGGATTGATTTGCTTTGTACAGATCGATTAACTGGAATCAACTGGAAGACTTTACTACATATTCCTTTCCTACCCAGGAATATAGTGCTTTGTTTTCCTTATTCTAGCATCATTTTACATGATTTATTTAACTTTATGTATCACTTTGTATAGGTATTATAATTTCTTGCTAAGTTTATGCCGATATATTTCATAACTGTTAATAGATTTTTTTCATTGTATTTTGTAATTATTGCATAAGAAAGCAGTAAAGTTTTCTCTGAGGATTTTGTTTTGTTTTGTTTTTTGTTATTGGGTATCAAACTCAGAACGTCCCACTTGTCAAGCAGGCAAACTGTGCCACTGAGCTATACCCCAGACTCTGCAAGGATTTTTTTGTGATAATTTTATTAAATAAACAAGAGAATGTCTGTTTGCATCATTTACCATCTTGATAATTAAAAAATTCTAGATGCCCAACCGTAGTCTACAGCTCATTTACATACACAAATTTATTTGAACATCCAATATTTAGAAGAAACTATTTAAAAACAAAGTATGTAACCATTGAATTTAGAGTCCTCATGAAGCAAATTCTACAAAAGTATCCTTGAGACCAATGTGTGTAGAGCATTCTTGTGAGTTGGGGTGAACTAGGAGTCTCCTCATTTCTTTTAGAACCTATTGTTCCCTAAGAGATATGATGGCAAATTTTGTCAACCCAACTGGGCTGAAAGGTGCCCAGACAGACCATAAAACATTAGTTCTGGGTGTGTTTGTTGAGTAGTGTCTGACAAGGTTAGCATTTGAATATTAGTTTAATAAAAATTGTCCTCACTGATGTGAACAAGCATCATCCAATCCATGGAAAGTGCAAACAGAAGGTGGAGGAAGGGTAAATTAGTTGCTTCTTGTTTAACCTGGAACTTCTGGGGGTTTTTTGTTTTTGTTTTTGTTTTTGTTCTTCATCAATCTCTTGGAAATGTGATATTTCAGGCCTCCGGGCTTTGTGGCACTGCTGGCTCTTCTGGTTTGCTGCTTTACAGGTGGCAAATCCTAGGACTTTACAGCCTCTGTAATTACATGAAGCAATCTTTCATTCATTCACTCGTTCATTCATTTTTAAACAGAATAGCTGGGATAATTGTATTGCTGATTTCTACTGGTCTACTGAAAGGCAATTTCTATAATAAATTCTCTATTGCATCCATTTCTTTGGGGAACACAAACAAGGGATAGTAGGGTAAATTGTACTATTTGAGCTTACATATTTACTATTGAAATTTATTAGGGTGATTATTTACAATACAGTATGATATTTATTCAGAGAAAGAAATATTTCATTAGATATTGCTAAAACCTTAAAACAAAGAATGTTTATAAGATCATACCGATTGTTGGTGCTGGAGAGATTGGTTGGTGGTCTAAGCATCTGTCTGACAAGCACAAGGACCTGAGTTCAATCGCCGGTACCACATGTCATGCTGGCCCCAGATCCTGAGGTATGCTGTGCTGGCCACCAAAACTGGGCCTGATAGCACATGGCTGTAATCCCAGTGCTGGGGAAACTGAGACAAGAGGATCACTATGAGTCCAAATAAATAAATAAGATAATAAATTTAAAAATATTTATTTGTCAGATAAATATTTTTTTAAATATAATACTGACTTTTAATTTTGTCATTTTAACTAAGCCACAGGTGATCTATGGCCTGCATTTGGAATGATTCCTCTTCTATTCCACTCTTGGGCTGTCATCGAGTGTCTGAATTAAGGACAGCACCAAGCATATAACAGTATGCCAACTCATGGAAATAATAATACATATTTAAGGGTACTATTTCACTGAGAATAAAAGGACTTGAGAAAAAATTATGAGGAACTCTTAACTTATTAGGAAGGTGGAGGAAAGAAGAAAAACGTAGAAAGTACACAAAGAATAGGATTTAAAAAATAGAATAAGATCCATATTATTGTTACATAAAGAACATTTTTAGGACCAATGACGTTTACAAATAATTTGTACACATTGCTGAGCATTGCATATTATTTCAGACTTCTTAACTTGCATCTACTTGCTTTACTGTTATGTGTTTGGGAGCTAGGATAAAAGACCAAGTGGTTTTGAACATCGCTGTGTTTGGGTAAATCAAAGAAATAAAACACTGTTAAGTGGGCTTACAAATGGCTTATCTAGAGTCAGTTTTCAATGACGCTTCTCCAGCCTGAGCTTCTTATTCTTAACTGTTTTGATTATGCTTAGACTTCAGCCCCATAAAGCTTGCCTGGACTGAAACCAGTTTGTGAGGGTTGATGATGAGTCTCTCGGAAAACTCATGCGCAATTACCAAGACTAGCTTTGTTATGCTTCTGACCCAGACATTAAGCGAAGGACTCAGAGACTCTAGCATGGCTTTTAGAAGCTTTCTGTGTATATACACTTTTCCTGTGGACTGGCACTCAGAGAAAACAGTGGCACCAAATTTCAGGCAGCAGACTTCTGAACCACGAAACCACCAGGCACTAGGCAAGTTGGGCCAGCCCTTTATTAGAGAGAATTAGAAATTCAGAAAATAATGCTCGGCTCTGTTTGAATTTCAAGTGCCTTCTAAGTTTCATAATTGAAAGAACAAACATAGTGGCATCACAATTGATCACATGTTCAACTGTTGATAAATGCTCAGTAAATTCCCTACTATTTTTTTCAAGCTGAAGGAGAATTTTTTATTTATTTATTTATTCATTTTTTTTTTTTACTGGCACAATCATTCCTTGTTAAATTGACAGGGTGGAGCAGTGACTTTTCTTTAAACAGTAAAAGCTGGTTTCTCCCAAACTAGTTTCACTACTGTAGTGGAGGTCAGTAGATCAGCTTGTGAATCACAACCATGTGATTTATTGTAAACCGCACAATTAGGAGGCAAATAGAGACACTAGTACAGCTCTTTCAGCTATTAGACTTGTCCAGTCACACCATCAGCTGAGGAGTATAAAAGTAAAACTTCTATTGAAAGAAATAATCAGTCAAGGATAGAAGGAGAGACACCTTACAAAACTACAAAGGCCATGGATGTGCAGCCCAGGAGAAGGGAGCCTGCTCCGGAAACCTGCACACCCTTGTTGCCAGCCCTTCACATCTAAGAGGCTACTTGCTTAGAGATATTGCCATGGGATGGGCAGTTGTCCTCTTGTGAGGAAACTTCAGCCAAGCTGTTGGGTTTGTCTTGCTGCTGGAAATGCTCATACAGGGAGTATGGTTGGCTCCCCTCAAAAACTGGGAGTGGGACTGGTCCCATCCAGAGCAGGCACTAGTCTACAAGGAGAAGACTTTGATGGCATTGTGACCTTTGTCCACTGGAGGGACAAACCTGGAAGGGAAACAGGAATGGATATGCCACCTTGGAAGACAGCTCTGTGGGAAGGTATGAGCCCAGCCAATCCCTTCCTTCACGCTGTCTAAAACCTTTTGTATCTTATGTTTTTCTGTTTATTTGATAAAATAAAAAACGATAGACACTCCTGACCTATCTCAGCAGTGGTCCAGCTGACTAGATCTGGGGAAAAACTCCTCCAGATCAGCCTAGAACATGGTAGCTTAGAATTTTCCTCAGTATTGGAGTTAGTATTAGAGGCTGTATCTACTAATTAATTAAAATTGTGGTCATAGGAGTAGCAAAGATATGTTACATTAATTTAAAACACACAGGCTGCTTGAGGAGTGAGCCTCAGAGAATATTGGATTTCTTTCCTGTTTCTATTAAAAATATTATGTTGGGATGTGTTGAAGTTATAGATAGATAGATAGATAGATAGATAGATAGATAGATAGATAGATAGATATATCCTTATTCTTTGCTCTTTTCAATAACCATGACCTCTATAGCTTTGTAGGGGCTTACACTCTGATATGATTTGAGCCAATGGGGTTTTTGCAATTTTAACACAGACTAAGTGTTGGAAAGAGACTTTTTCATTCTTTGTCTTTTGAAGATTTTCAAGAGAACACTCTCAGGCTTGTCTCCTAACTAGCTAAAGACTATGACCGAGAACCAGGTCACCACTGTCCTTCAACCTAAGACTGTGTAGATCTGCCTGTGGGCAGGCAGCTTCCAGCCCTATGAGCTGCCCAGGCAAGTTGGGCATGGCCACATGGGTGACACTTAGTTGCCCGTGAACAGAGGCGTCAACCCAGCCCAGGTGGCCTAAACTTCTCAGACTCATAAATTAAACAATCATTTATTATGTCATTAAAGTTTATGTTTTAAATGTTACAAAATATTGCTACGACATTAGATAACTGATACAATCTTCTCAGCTGTCCAACAGCCTGGGAAGAGCCTCGCTACTTTCTCTAAGGTTGGTAGGCTATAACAAGGATGTTGATATTTTTGAAGAATTCAGGGGATTTGAAGAAGACAGACTATGAATGCTGTCTGATTCTTTACTGATTTTGTGACACATGGAAAATTATTTAAATTCCTTGCACCAGCCAACTAGGTAATTGTGTGGATTAAAAGATAGGTTGTGTCAAACGTGCTGTGACCTCGAGCAAATTGCTTAATCATCTTAATCTCCATTTTCATTAGTAAAATAAAGTTTACAATAGCTTTTGCCCCTTCAGAGTAATTGTGAAGGTTATAGAGAGGAGGAATAAACTACAGCATTTCACAGAAATTCCTGGCAGTTCAATGTAGTGAATATTGAAATTATCATTACATGCTAAAAGTTTATTTTAATATTAGTCTTACTTTCAGTTATGACAACAAAAATGGGCCATTGTGGCTGGAAGATCTTTGGCACAATGTACTTGTGACTCAAGGAGGCCTTCAGGCTCATGGGTGAATGAATCTATATCCTGTGGCTTTCTTTTATTAGCACAAATGAGTTGTGGGATGACAAATTAGCTAATTGTCACTTCAGAAGGTGAAAAAGTCTTCATGAGAGAATAATTTAAGAATCTGGAGGTTTACATTAAAAAAGAAATGAAGCATCAAGGGAAACGTCTGTGTTTGCCAGATGTGTCTTATAAAACTCTCAGCAGGAAGCCCACGTGAGTTATGGGAACTCTGTGGAAGAGACCTAGGAGGAAAGAGGCCACCTTGAGCCTGAAGATGCCGAAGGAATATGTGGTCTAGAGCTATCTAACCCTGATGAATTATTTCTGTGAACACTTTATAATTGGCATCTCTAAAACTGTGACATTCTTTTACTCCAAAAAACAAACAAAAAAAGAACAACTAATCTGTGCAATGTGGAAGGTTCCTCAACCCCAGGGGCCCATCTCATGAGATAATTGATTATTACTGTTGAGCTGCTAACACAAGATTTGGAGCTCCAGAGGTTTTCTTGGCTTTTTTTTTTTTTTTTTTTTTTTTGTTACAGGGTCTCACTACACAGCTCGGACTCATAGTGATGCTCCTGTTTTCAGCATTGCAGGCATGTGCCGCCACTCCCAGTCTTGGAGCCCAGCTTAATGTGCCCAGGGGCAGGGCCTGCACAGCATGTGGAGCCTGGGATAGAACCCTGGTTCCTGTGCTTGCCTAAGCAAGCACTTAGTCTGCTGAGCTATCTCACTGGCCCTGGTGCTCCAGAAATGCTATGCTACTAGCAATGTAAATGACAAAGTGTCCCACATAAAGTCTAACAGAGAAAGGCAATGAGAAGAAATGCACAACTCAATAGAAGAAAATAAGAGATCAGAATCTTCTTTCACATCCTGTAGAGAAACATTACATGGTTCAACAGTGCTAGGAGTTCATGGAACAACAAAATTAATACAATCAGTTGGCAATCAAACGACAGCAGCTAATGAACCACTGATGGGCCTTTAGAGAGAATTTCTTTGTTTTGCTAGTTTAAGAGAATGAATCTAAGTACCTCACACTTCTTGACTTTTATTCTGTCTATGTCCTTAACAGAGGTTATTCCACTGTAGTTTGGATTCAGAATCCTTCCCATGTGTCAAAGACTTGCTCCCTAACCCTGTTGTTACTGGAAGGTGCAGAACATTTAAGAAATGAAGATAAAAGCAAATCTTAAGTCTTTGGGAGCTGAGCATTGAAGTGGATAGTAGGCTCGAGCCTTTTCCTCTTTTCTCTTTTTCACTTTTTAGCCAGAAGGTGAGGAACTTTGCTTTACTGAGCACCCCAGCCATGATTTACCACTAAAGCTCCAAAGCACCAGGCCAACCAATCATGTACTGAGGCCTGCAAATAGCTGATTCAAAATAAAACTTTTCTCTTTACAAACCACCTTCGGGACATGGTAGCACAATGTAAAGCTGACTGACACAATGTAATTTGAAAAAAATAAATCTAAAGGGAACAAGATCTTTTATATTTGTGTAAGAGACACCAGCACATGTAATGCCCTCCAGGATATATTGCATTGATTACCAAGACCTTCCAAGATTACCAAACAACAACAGTAACAACCAAAACAAAACAAAACAAACAACAACAACAAAAAAACAATGACAACAACAAAAAAACAATGACAACAACAAAAATATTCTACAGCTATAAAGGCAGAGTCTAACTCAATGTGCAAAAACAGGAGTGGTCTGGAGGCAATAATGAGGAGGATCATAATTAGGCTAATGAGAAAATTCTGCAAACAAAAGAAGAACGAATGATAAGAGGAGTGCCACAGCAAGACAGATGATTTATGAAAGCACAGTCACCACTTTTTATAAGTTCTATTTAGTTTGTGTAATGAAAATAGCCTCAGTCTGCTTTTCTGATTAGTGACTTGAGCTATGAGAATAACATTATTGTTCCACCCCCAATAAAGACAGGCCATCATCACCTAATCTGTTCATTAAAAATTGATTTCCTGCAACTGCCTGTAGAGCTCTCTGCTGAAAGGGTCTAACTTTTGTCTAGGTTTGATATGGAGAACTCATAATCAGAGCACCTAAAGCTAAGTAAATTTGTTGGTAGCCCAAATTTGGGTGTTTAATTCTTGCTTGGAAAAGACAAAGAAGCCCAACTAAAGAAATGCTATTTTCTAGTAGGTTGCTGAATGAAAACATTGCTCTATGAATATGTTGCAGAAATAGAATCAAAAACAAAGACATTGGCATCAACAGAGCACATGTATTTCTTTTCATAAAAAAATGTTTTTTTTTGTATAGCATTAGAACCCTAATATTTTAACATGAGTCCAAATTTTAATTTGGGGCCCAGAGACCCATATTAACTTTTGTACAGAATGGCTACAGATTACACACAAATAAATGTAAGCATTAAATCTATTAATTCCTTCATTGTTTCCCTCACTATATACTTTTGAATACTTTTTTAATAGCAGATCTTCTAGGTGCTGAAAATAGAACAATGAACACAAATACACAAAAAAAGAAAATTTTAACTTTCATGGGACTTGCACTTTTTAATGAGAGAAAAGTAAAAAATAATACTATACAGTTAAATGTGTATGTCTCTGTGTGCATATATGCATATTAAAATATAGAAATGTTTGGAGAAAATAAAAAGACAGTATCATGGTTTGTGTCTAAGTATCCTTAAGAGCTTATGTTCTTTTATTTGAGGTGCTTTCAGAAGTAGCTGAATAAAGAGTTTGGGATTGATTTGTGGTTCAGTGCTGGGACTAAGGGGTGGGTGATTTCTGACTCAGTCCAGTTATTAGATGGGCAACGCACTAATCCTAGCAGTCTGGATAAGATTAAAGGGGCAGAAGGAGCCTTGTTTCTTCATTTTTCTCTTATTGCTTTGCTATCTTCTACCACAGGAGAGGGTGCCCCTCTGCCACTCTGCCTTAGAGCCAACTGGTTATGGACTGAAACCTCTACAAACTGAATGAAATAAACCTTTCCTCCCTTAATTTTTGGCATCAGGTATGCTGTCTCAGCAATAAGAGAGAAGTAACTAAAACAGAAAGTCAGGTAGGATTGTAAGACAGCTCTAGTGTTCACAGCTTGAATATATTGGGAAGTGAACTTTGGGGAAAGAGCTTCAAGAGGTGAAGAGAATGGAGACTCTGAAGATAGAAAGAAAACCAAGAGATTGTTACGTGATCTCTGTCCTGTGTTACAGCAGAGCAGTGCAGTTGGTGTGGGCTAAAAAGAATGAGTCTCTCCAGAGAAAGAGGCAGATGAGGCCAGCAGAAGTAGGAGGCATGTTGGATTGAGGCTCTATTAATCCCTGTCACATATTTTGGCTTTTACGGTGAGTGACCTTGGAAGTCATGCCAGGGCTTTGAATAGAGGAAGAATGCAGAGCTGCCATATTGTACCTGATTCTCTGGTGCTGTAGTGAAAACAGCCTAGGGTGAGTGGGTGGCAAGGGTGAAAGCAGGTCCTAAAATAGTGCCATCACCTGGGGAACACACCAGAGCAGAGTGGGCCAGGATGGAGACCCTGTATTAGGAGGAAGTGCCTACTTCCTGTATATATTTTGAAGATAGGGTTGAGAGTAATTATTCCAGGAACTGGAACTGTGGTATGACAG
>PVKN010033333.1:0-12062 GCA_004027915.1 Capromys pilorides
ATGTCTACTATTTAGCCTCCAGCCTTTGCATTTGTTTTTGTGAAATATGTGAACAAAACAAAATGTAAAATGAGAATATAAGGTTTTCCCATAATTTGCTAATTCACTCTTTTAGGAGGAAGGATAATCATACTATAAAATACAATTTAATTTTAATATTGGATGTTTTGAATTTCCAAAATGCTGAATTTTTAAAATCTGTAATATTTACCTTGGTTTTTTTTTTATGTATTTAATACAGGATCTACAGGGTCTCACTGCTTAGATGGGACTCATAGTGATCCTCCTGTTTTCAGCCTCCCAAGTGCTGGGAGTACAGGCGCACACCACCATGCCCAGTCTGAATCAACACCTCAGCGCCCCTGGGGTGTGGGACTTGCACTGCAAACTGGGGATCAAACCCCGTCCACTGTCCTCTGCCTAAGTAGGCACTTTAGTCCACTGAACTATCTGGCCTGACCTTGTAGTATTTACTTTGAATTTGAAGAAAAACGTATGCAGGATTTTTTTTAAATCTTGGTCTATAAAATGATTGCCATGATGAAATGTTTGTTAATCCTTCTTCTGTTGAGAGCACTATGGGGTGCAATTTATAAGACAAGTTAGAGTGACATTCAGCAGCTCTGCAAATAAGGATAAATTATTACACCAACTATAAAAATTTTAAGCCACATAGTTAGGAGGGCAAGTAGGTAAATTTCATTTTCTTTCTGTTGCATGACTATCTATTTTCATAATGCTATTTGGCCTAATGGCAGCAAATGTAATCTTAGCTAATTGTAGGTTAACTTCATCGTATGTCATTTCTTTCTCATTTACCTCCATATATTCCTCCCTTCTCCTTCCCTTGGAAGGCATTTGCTGGGGGAAGGGATTCCCTTTGCCCTTGAGGGCCTCAGTTTTCTGTTCCCCTGCTTTGTCAGTGGTGCAGACAGCCTTGTCCCCTCGGCCCCGTGCCTGCTCCTACTGCTCCCCTGTCCTTGGGCATGCTCACATGGAGTCAGGGAGATGAGGGGGCAAGAGCCATTTATCATTCATGTAAAAAAATTAGTATAGTTTTTAGTACATGAAGAGCATTTTTATCTTCCAGAGTAGATACATAATGCAGTTTATTTCCTTTTTCTCATTTCCTTTTTTTTTTTTTTTTAAATGTATATAGTACAGAGTCTACAGAGTTTCATTATGTAGATAGGACCATACTCATTCTTCTGTTTTCAGCCTACCAGGCACTGGTATTACAGGCACGTGCCACCATACCCAGTCTCCATTTCCCTCTTTGAAGACCCAAAAAGAAAGTAAGACCAGGCTGCTGGAGCTCCTTTCCTAGGAACTCTGCATGTAACTTAGTGTCACTTCCAACATTTCTGCTCTGATTTGAGCACAGATAGAAGACCAATTTTTACACTTGAAAATAACTGAAGATTTCTGTTTTCACATTCTCTTAGGTATCTGTTAGAAGGCCTTGAGGTTGGTTGGGGTGGTGAGTACTACAGTTTCAGTCAAGAAATTCAGTAATCTGGGGTGAGGACACCTCAAGGGACACCCAACACACCTTTTAAACTCACTTTTGTCACTCTTGGGAGCCTACTACCTTATCTCCCAAAGAGGATATACTATTATGCAGGTTTTATTAAGATTCAGTGTGGCAGGTTAGCCCAGTGAGCAATCAGAGTAACTAGTCCTCCTCCCTCCCTTTGTCTCCTTTCCCTTGCAGTATAGAGAAGAAAGAAAAGGTTAACTGAAGTAGATGCACTTGGATCAAATAAAACCAGAAAACCAACTCAAGGCTGTAACTTCAGGTATTACCCACAAAATCATGTTGAGGTAAAGCTATTAAGTAGTCTTGTGTTGTAAAAGTAGTGCATATGTATAGAAAATTAGACAACACCGACCACCCAAAATAGGAGAAAAGTTGTCGCATTGCAACATGTAGAATTACTACTAGTAATCGTTTAGTGTGTATCTTTTATTTAAATCTCTGTCTACATATATATGTTTAATAATTTTATAAACTTAATTCCCATTTTGTAACAAAGAATATCCAAAATTTCTAGTTGTCCTCAAAAATGTCTTTCCTTTTTATGTATTTCAAGTAGCTTCCAAAAGAGGATCACAGTTTCTCTGTTATGTGCTGCTGTTTTTTTTTTTTTTTTTTGACTGAGCGATGCCTTTAGTTTTAAAAATAATTTTGGCTTGTTGAAGAATCCAGTCTAGTTGCCCTGTCACATCTCACTCTCTGGATTGTTAGATGGTTTCTTCCAGGTGGTCTTTGATCTCACTCCCTCTCTCTGATCAACAGATATTCTATCTAAAATGTTTATCAGCACATACTTTGGGCTTGAAATGCTTCACTGGTAACTTCTTATATTTCTGATTGCATCAAATTGGGAGATGCACCATCCTTCTTAATGCTAAAATTTATGACTGATTCAGAGTAATGACTTATGCTTCCATTGTTCAGTGGATATTTTACCATCTGTTTACAAAGGAATGCATGTGATTATTTTGACATGGTATGAGTGTCTGATTTCTTTTCAACCATTTACCTAATAGTTTTAGACCCATTCCAATAAATGTTACTTCAGTAAAAAGAAATGGTTATGTTGGGCTAGGCAGATAGCTTGGTGGTCTAAGTACCTGCCTGGCAAGCCTGAGTACTGGAGTTGAATATTCTATACTGTATACTGTGTTGGCCAACTGAAACTGGGTATGGTGGTACATGCCTATAATGCCAATGCTGGGGAAGCTGAGACAGGAGGACCACTATGAGTCTGAACTATGTAGTGAGACCCTATTAAAAAAACAATGAAGAGAAAAGAAATATGTGTGTTGTAGGATGGAGATTGGCATGACAACTTATAGAAAGCAGACAACCTCAGATTTCTCTGTTTAAGTAGGAGGATGGTCAGATTTCGATAGCCTTATATGTGACATGTCTTGGTGGCCAAGGTGCAGAGGATTGCTGGACATATTACTCAGTGAACCTAAAATGAGAAGAAAGCACTGGGTGATTTTTTACCATAGACCTTAAGAAATTTGTGTCTCTGGCGACTATGAAAGGCAGGGCCAAAGCTTAGAAGATGATGTAGTTCATACCACAACACTATTTAAAAATTTAAAGCACCATAAAAATTAAATCCGAAAACCTTTAAAAATGGTGTTAAAATGATCTTCCCGAGGGAAGTCTTAAGTTGGAATATATTTCTGTATATCTATATAGTAGTATCCCTTTGATTACTGGAATTTTATGAGCTCTGACAACTTTTTTCATAAGCTCTGTCTTTTCCACTCTCCAAGTGTAAATTATTCTTTTCTGTTTGCCAGGAGAAATTACCCTGTGCTCTGGCACAGGGACTTTCTGAGGCTGCTGGAGGGTCTCATGATTGTGGATTTTTAAAGAGTTTCAAGGCCTGGTTTCTAAGAATAGGCTGCTTTGCTAAATGTGCCTACTATATGAGCTTGTAAGAGAAATGTATTTGGTTGGTCTCTAATCCTCTTGGATGGCAAAACTCAAAATCCTTTGGAGATTTGGGGTTGTCTGTGGCAAATATAAAGTTTGTGATTTTAGATCATATTGAAGTATTATTATCATTGTCATTATTAGAGAAATGTATTGTAGTTTATTCCAGGTGCCTCCCCTTTATTGCTTAGTCATGAGATTTGCTCAGGCTAAGAAAATGTGAGAAGAATTTGAGCACTCCTTCCAAGCAGTAGTTCTATGCATCATTGTGTGGTTCTACCCTCTTCCCGATACTGGCATGTGCCCAACAAAGGCTGCTTTTTCAGCTGGCTCTCAGATCTGGGGTATGAAGCATGTGTGAGAACTGAATCTCATGACAATTTTTGGTATCTTTGTTAATGCAGCATAACCTAACCTAAACTGACCCATACAGAAGAGAAATAAAATGTGTGAATATAACACAAGGTTGAGCTTAGATGGATGAAAAGTCAAGACTGAAAAGTCTCATCAGTAGCTAGCTCTGCATAGCTAAATTGAAAGTGCTTGACTTTTCCTCTTAGTTCTAGGATCCAGTGAATTATTCTGCCATTCTAGAGTAACTTCAAAGCTTCTTCTGGAAGACACTGAAAACTAATAAACTAGAGAACACTACAAATCACAATTGTGTGCAATAGAAAAAAAGAATTTTCTCTGATTGGAGCATGATTCTAGGTTGCTGTTAACACTGGTGGTGTATTGGGGCGTTGAACCAAATGTGAACTGGGACTTTTTAATTATTTTTCATTTGGATATGCTATTTGAGATAGTTATTCAACTTGCAGTGTCACATGGTGAAATAACACAATCTGTTGCTTTTGTAGTCACACAAATTAATTTTAAATGAAATATAAATGTCAGATGATGTGTGTCTTACTTGATTTAAGAAAAATGTTTTGTATTTGAGTAATTTTCTTTAGGAGAAAATGTCTTAAACTGCGAGAGTTATGAACTGAGAAGAGAAACTATTCTTTCTTCATCTCAAATTAATTTCTCAGAACTGAGGAAGAATAAACAGTACGGCTGAAGAATGCACCTTAATTATAAATCTTAAAGCCCTTAAGTTTTATGGTTTAATTTAAGCATCTAAACCTGTGTAGGATGCCATAAGTTGGCCAAGTTACCTACTAGATGGTTTAAATCATCCTTTTATCTAATGAGAATTATATGAAGAGTAAGAATTAGAGACACCTCTCATTTCACTATACCTAATTGAACAAGGTTGATCTTCAAAAGGATGGTCTTTTCAGCAGCTCATTTTGCTGTATGCTGGAAATTTCCACATATAGGTTTTTCAGACAATCATGAAACAGAGATTAGGGTCTATAATTCATAATTGAAATTTAGCCTTTAGATTAACTTCATTAGTATGCAGTTGATAGGAGGTATGTGTTTATTAAATGAAATGACCTCTAGATTTGCATATTCAGTAGAAAATTAGATTCTTGGAGGCACAAGGATATTTAAAGTTACTATTTAAAGGGATATTACTGCCCAGATTGAATAATTAAAATTATAGCAGTTTTTAAAGTTTTTGAATTTGCTTCCAGGCCATTTCTTCCTACACTTCAGTCCTCAGCAAAAAATTCTGTCTTAAACATATAAGAAGATAAATGCCAATTTCCTCATGATAAGGAACTGATGATTGCTAGTAGTTTTGAATAAATAATTTCAGTTAACCAAACACCTACTGTGTGTCTGTCATGTGCTGAACCTGTGATATGGAAATATAAAGATATTTTTCTCTGCTTTTTAAGTTTGCAGCTGATAGGTTCATAGAAAACAAGCAGTGTGCAGCTTGATATGGGACATGATTGGAATATAAAGATCAGAGAGTAATTGTGTTATGGGGAATTAGGGAAAGATGAATAAAATGTTATAAAATCTAATTTTAATTCCAATCTTGAATTTTCTTGTATTTAAAAAATAGCAAAGTTAAGGTGAACAAAACAAAATCTCAGTCTGAGGGATACTTTAGACTCTAAACTTTAGAGAATGAAGAAAATATTACTTTTTTTGGGCCAGCGAGATAACTCAGCAGACTAAAGTGCCTGCTTAGGCAAGGTTAGGCAAGTGTAGGGACCACAGGTCTATTCCCTGTAGCATATGCTGGGCCAGCCCTATCCCCAGAGCAGCTAAACTGGCTAGAGTCTGGGAATGGTGATGTGCACCTCTAATCCCAGTGCTGGGAAGACTGAAAGCAGGAGAATCACCATGAGTCCAAGATGCATAGTAAGACTCTGTAACAACCAAATAATTTTTTCAAAAAAGAAAATATTAATTTTTTTATTCTCAGTTTTCACAGCACATGGAATTGCATGAATAAGGAAGGACGGGGTTCTCTGGAGAGTTAATCATGTTCTTTTATTCCTCAAACCTGTTAAGAATCTTTAATTCCTTGGGAAAGGCTTTTTTGTTTGTTTGTTTGTTTGTGTTTTTGGTACAAGGTTTCACTATGCAGCTCTGACTTTTAGTGATCCTCCTGTTTTCAGCCTCCCCAGTACTGGGATTTACAGGCATGTGCCACCATGCCTGGACTCTGTCACCCAGTTCAGTACATCCTGGGGGCAGGGCCAGTACAGTACAGGACATGGGGTCAAACCTTGGTCTCTGCACTTACAAAAGCAGGTACTTTGTCCACTGAGCTATCTTGCCAGCCCTGGGAAATGACTTTTGTTTGTAGAGTATTACCAAAGTCACACTTACCTGATGTATCTCTGTTAGTTTTTTGTCACTGTGGCAAAATGCCTAGTATAATAACCTAAAGGAAGAAAGATCCTCTGGGGAACATAATTTCAGAAGTTTTAGTCTGTGGTCAGCTGTCTCCATTGCTTTATGCATGTGCAAGGTAGAAACATCATAGCAGAACTGTGTGACAGAGGAAAGCTCCTTATTTTATGACTATCGTAAAGCAAAGAGAAAGGGAAACAGGCTGAGAAGGGCTGAAGAACAAATGTGTCTCCGGTGTTGTGCTTTGATGACTTATTCCCTTCCAAGAGGCCCCACTTCCTAAGTCTTTATCACCTCCTAATAATGTCATCATTATTATAAATCCATCAGTGGATTAAAGTGTTCATAATCCAGTCACTTCCCAGAAGGCCCATTCGCTGGTAACTAACTCATTTGTAGTCTGATTTGGGGACCATAAGGGATCACAGTCGTAACATTATCTGATTCTCTGTGTCATTCTAGTTCCCTGAGGATTTTTCCTCATTTGTGTATACATTGCCTTGGGTTTCTTGGATTGTTTGTTTGCTTGTTTCTTTTTATTAATATCAATGAGAAAGAGATGGCAATGATACCATTTCATAACAAATTAGTAGGACAGACACAATAATTAATACATTGCATATTGTTATCTTCATAGTAGTTATTCAGAGTACAAGATGCAGACATGATATCTTGCCTAAATACAATGAGTACAAATCTTTCTTCTCACTGAGCAAAGAGAAAGTAGCTGTATATATAGTCCAATATTCCATAATAGTAGTGGGTTATCAGTACAACTGACAATATTGGAGGCTGTTGATTTGAGCATTTTATA
This sequence comes from Capromys pilorides, assembly GCA_004027915.1. Classification (NCBI taxonomy): domain Eukaryota; kingdom Metazoa; phylum Chordata; class Mammalia; order Rodentia; family Capromyidae; genus Capromys; species Capromys pilorides. The sequence goes on from PVKN010033333.1 coordinate 7,041, forward strand.
CCTCATTCTATTAATATGGCTTTCCTTTTTGTACCTCATGGTTAAACTTTTCTGCTGGATGGTTAAGACCAAGATAAAGAAAGACGTATAAAACAAAAAATGTAACTTTTGTACCTGACAAGGTCAAGTTGAATTCCCTCAAGATTGACCCTGAAACCATGTACAGCAGTTTGTAGATCTTTTGTTAGTATCAATCACCTGACTGAGTCATGGTCATTGCTTGACCAATTTGCTCTCTGAGAAAGCCCGAGAGAATGTTTTCTCTCTAGGTGACTTTCCTTAGGCACACCATAAATCATTAATCACTTTCCTTTGTGACCCCATAATCTCATTAAACAGGAAACTTGGGACACCACTGAGTTATACCCTGTAACAGTTCAGGTTCTCTTATGTCTTGAATCCTCACTGACCTTGAAGGGCTAGGGCCAAAATGTTGGCTATCCTTGTAGACCATTTTTTTTTTCTCTAATATTTTGGTCTGCAAACTTAAGTTGTGAACCTTCCAGAAGAGAAGCTTAATGATATTATTCCCTATATCATAGGCACTTGAACTTAACATCACTATCTTTCTGAAAATCAAATGCCCTTAAACATCATATGAAACAACCTTGGGTTTCTTTGAGAGCTAATTTTTTGAAACTCATGTTCCCCAGCCACACTTTTAATGAATTGTGTTTTTTGTACATAATAAACACCATTTGTACATGGGGAAAAAGTGAAGACATATGATAGGCGGGGGAAAGCACCTATTTTATTTAAAAATCTTAAAAATATTGAAATATTTTCTGGTCACATTTATTGTGCTACATATTGTTAACAACATCCAGACTTTATTTTTATATCAGATTTGTTCATGGAAGTTAAGCACCTTTGTGAAGCTTTTATCAATGATTTAAGCCACGTGATCTCTACTTTTATTACAAATATATTAACATCTGCAATTTTTGCAGGTAGAAGAGCTTTGCATCTTGTTTCCTATTGTCTGTATTGAAACATTTCCTCATGGAAAAAGTGAGAGTCCTTGGAGATTTCAAGGACTGTAATTTATAATTTTTTCCCCTATAATAGCATATTGGCAGTGGTAAACGGTGTAATTGGGGCTTCTAGGTTCCCGTCGGTTAAGGTAGCTACCTAAATCCAAGTGAACCCATGCATATTTCAAAGAAGGGATACAGATCAACAAAGGGATCAAGTAAACCACAGCACAAAAGCAGACAGCAAGGGCATTTACAAGCTTCAGATTACCTCTGAACGGACACCTAAGTATAGAAGAAGAAACTTAGAAAAGAGCCTGGGGGGCAGCAGAAGGGTTGATGAAAACATGGGAAGTACTTACACTCATGAGGAAAAATGCTGTGTAGACTGGAGAGGCTGTAGGGTCATAGGTACTACTTCCTTCTTAGGAGGAGGTATAATATGTGGTGCTGTTGGACTGTTGACTGCTCAGAAATTGTTATGGTTTCAATTTGTATTGCCCTCCAAAACTCATGTGCAAAGCATTGGATTTTCAGCTCATAGACTTGTTGAAAAATGATTGGATATGAGAACTTGAATGTCAGCAAGTAAATTAATTTCTTGTTGGATTTATAATTTGACCTAGTTGAAGGGAACCCCTGTTCCCTTCATGGTTTGTGATCTTGGAGACTGTGTCTACACCCAAGATGCTTCTTCTCAGGCTTTTCCACATTCTCTGTTTCCTGGCTGCCTTAACATCAACAACTTTCTGTGCCTTTCCTCCATATTTCTGCCTCACTATAGCCTTAAAATAATGAAGCCAGTTGACCATGGATTGAAACCTCTGAAATAAACTAATTTTCTTAGGTATTTCATCAAAGTGAGAGAAAGCGTAATAATGTGGAGATTAGGAGTCAATAACTACATGAGTTTGTGATATGCCATGACCACTGGAGAAGATGCTGTGTGTGGAGAAGTGACATGGCACTGGGGCCTCTGCTGGGGATAACTGATGATGACTGATGATAATGCGAAAGAGAGAGGAAAAAGAGAAATTTATAAATCTGAAGAGAAATGGAAAATAAAATCCTAAAACTTAACAACTCCTACGACCCCCACCCCTCGCCAAAGACTAGTACACTTGTTTGTGCTAATGGTCCCCTTGGGCAAAGAAACATAGTAAGGTTTAGTATGTAATCATCTTTACAATGCGTTTTATTTTAGCTGCATTACAACAATTGGATTTTTATAAAATAGCAACTTTATAGAGATATAATTTAAACTCCACGATTTATTTATTTAAAATGTATAATTAGTGTGTTTAGTATATTCACTAAGTTGGATAGTGAATAAATTTTAATGGTGACTCTCTCTCTCCTGTTCTTCTCCCCTACTCAACCTCATCTATCTGGCTCTAGTGTGAATTATGGAGTATGAAATCTTGTGAGATTGGTTTCTTTCACTTAACATAATATTTTCAGAGTTCACCTATGTTCATTAATATGTATCAGTGCTTCATTTCTTTTTAATGTCTAATGATATTGCACTGCATGATTATACTACTTTTTATTCATTGATGTATGGACACTTGGGTCTTTCTACTTTTAGCTATAATGAATACTACCACTGCAACCATTCGTGAGCAGGTCTTGGGGTGAACAAGGCTTCGTTTCTGTTGTGTATATTATTAGAAGTGGAATTGCTAGATCATATGTAACTCCATGCTTAACTTCTTGAGGATCTATCAGGCTATTTTCATGGTACCATTTTGGATTACCTCTAGGAGTGCACAACACTTTCAATTTCTCTTTATCCTCATTAATCATTATTATCTATCCTTTTGATCCTACTGGAAATGAAATAGTATCTCATCAAGTGTCTTTTTTTTTGTATTTGTATGTGGAACATCTTTTCATGCCACATCCCAAGGTCTAAGCACTTCCATCACTTTTCCAAAATTATTTTGGGAAAGATTTAAATGTATATGACTAAGAGAAAGAAGCCATTCTGAAAAGGCCACATATTGAATAATTCCAAATGTATCATACTGTAAAAAAAAAGACTGTGGTGATACTAAATAGATCAGTGCCTCCTAAGGGTTAGGGAGGAAGTAAGAGGTCAGTTTCTGGGATATAGAGAATTCTGAGGGGCAATGAAACTGTCCTGCATGATGATGTAACAGTAGATACATGGCAGAGTGCATTTGTAAAAACCTGTAAAACATACAACTCTAAGTGTTAAGTCCTGAAGTAGTCCTTAGGCCTAATATAAACTATGGAGTAATAATAATGTGTTGATGTAAGTTCCTTGACTGTAGCAAATTGTCATAGTCTCTTTACTGTTGCTATAACCGAGTACCCAATTATCTCTTGTGTCTATCTCTTCTAGTTCTAGGGAATAATGCATCCATGGGTATGAAATGATGCTGATATCTGTTTAGCATCTGGTGGAGGACTACTTGTTAGATGATAATATAATGAAAGGCATAACATTGTGAGACAGAGCAGGTGTGCTAGCTCTGGTGTAGCTCTCTTTTTATAAAACTACTAACATCATTGTAGGTGTCATATTCTCAAGGCCTCATCTAATCCTAATTAGCTCTCCAAAGCCTTATGACCAAATATCATTTACACTTGCCTTTAGCGATTAAGCTCTCAATACAAAAGCTTTTTTGGAAATGCATTCAGACTATAGCACAAATGTATTACAATGGTAGCTATTGGAAAAGCCTGTGTGTGCGTGTGTGTGTGTGTGTGTATGTGTGTGTGTGTGTGTGTGTGTGTAAGCAGAGGGTCTATTAGGAATCTGTATATTCTTATCAGTTTTGCTTAAAACAGCACTAAAAATAAAGTCTGTTTAAAAATCCCTTTGTGATTATTCTTCCCATTAATCTCCATTTGTGGTTATACATCCCCATTTGCAACCTAAGCAACCATTGATCTTTTTATCACTATAATAATACTACCTATCATAAAATTACACAAATATAATCAGAGGAACCACAGCATTTTGTGTTTGGCTTCTTTCACTTCCAGGATATGTTTGAAAACCATTTATGGTATTTCATATTGCATCAGCTAATCCTTTTTTCCTATCATCCTATTTTATTATTGTATTGAGATGTTACATTTTTCATCATTCTTTTACTATTGGAAAGTCATTTGGGTTGTTTCCAGTTTGGGGGTTAGGGTGGATTGACTAATGGTCAATTTAAGTGGCAACACCCAGTGAACTGGGTCAGCATGTTTGTGGGTATAGAAGACCCACCTGAAGATTTTTATTTTTGCCAATGTTATAAAAGAACTAGATGGGGAAGATTGTACACTGTTGATCCTCATGGAGAAACTTGCCATAGCTGTTTTTCTTGATGAGAATTCAGCATCAGAGGAGATCCTGTTCTTGCTGTTAACAGGGATGACTTGTTCTCTTTGAGGGAGCTCTGGTCTTGCCTTGAGTGTTTTCCTGGCTCCAGTGAAGATCCCTGAGCCTTCTTGCACAAATCTTTCACCTGGCTTGCACAGACTTTCTAGGTTTCACTACTGACCTTTGAGCCTTTCTTGGTGCAGATCCCAGAGGTGGACTTGCAAGAGACATTGGGTGCTAGACCTCTGGCTGGATGCCTGCAGGATATTGCCATGTGATTCTGGGCATCAGCTGGATTCTTTGGCTCTCGGGCACTCCAGCAGATCTTCTTCACTCTTCTGCATTTTAATTTTTAGGTGAATAATATAAGATACTCCTGTAAACTATGTGTCTTATATTAACTCTATTCACAACCATACTCTGACTATAGCATTGCTATTATGAATAATTGTGCTGAGAACATTTGGGTGGAAGTCTTTTTTGGGGGGCTTATATTTTCATTTCCTTTGTATAAATAATATATGAATGAATTTTCTGTGTTGCAGAGCAGTGTAGGCTTAACTTTTAGGAAACTACTAAATTCTTTATGAAAATGGCAGCACAATTTTGTATTCTTGTCAGCAGTGGATGGCGTTTCCAGTTTCTCCACATTCTTGCTAACATTTGTAGTGTCCATCATTTTTCTTAATTAATTAGCCTTCCTTT
>PVKN010033334.1:0-12060 GCA_004027915.1 Capromys pilorides
AATATAAATCCATGAAACTCTTATCACAGTCAATACCACAAATAGCTCTCTTACCTTAAAAAGTTTGCTTTTGTTATCTTTATTAGAATTTTGTTATAGCAATACTTGGGTAAGAGTTATCCTATTAGTAATTTTTTTTAAATGTACTTGAATATAGGGAGTCCGCAGATTAGACTCATAGTGATCCACCATTTTCCAGCGTCCCCAGTGCTGGGATTACGGGAATGCACCACCACACCCAGTCTCAATCACTGTATCAGTGTGCCCTGGGGGCAGGGCTGGCATGGCAGGCCAGAATTGAACCCGGTTCCTGCTCTGCCTAAGCAGATGTTTTAGTCCACTGAGCTATAGGGCTGGCTCTTACCATTTGTATGATTTAAGAAGCCAAAAGGAGATCCAAGCAGTCTCTACTTAGAGTCTAACTTCCGCAGCTTAAAGGTCCTGGTCCTGCTTCAGTCACATTTGGTGTTGGAAAAATCGGTGGCTCCTTGGGCATAAAACAATAGCTGAGGATGTGTCATGAAGCCACTTGACTTATGGCAGGAATGTGGATACTAATGGGGGCCTCCACCCAAAACTCTGGGACAGAATGATGGAGAAATTGCACAAAAGGAAGGGATATTGTTACTGGAATGGAATGGAAGGCAGAGGGCCGGTGTAGCAAAGCCATTTCTGCACATTATGCGATACAAACACTTCTAGACACTTGAGTTTTGGTTTCTCTTGCTTAAAAATTCAGGCTTAGGGCCAATTAGTTATTCATTTTCTGTTTAGACTGAAAGATTAAGCTATACAATCCACATAAGATGTGGAATTATAAGCATCTTTAACTTTACAGACAAACCTCATTATTACCACAGAGAGAGAAAATCTGGTTTAGTTTGTCAATAAACAGGTATTAGGGGCAAAGATTGCTTCAACAATAATCATTTTTCAGACAAATCACATGAGTTATTCTATGCCTCATAAACTACTTATTTCAAGAAATAATTCTGAACTCAGTGATGAGATTTCGTATTTTTAAAACACCACCAGAATTTACCATGCTCCAAGATGATTTTGCTCCTCACAGACCTCCTATTACCAAAACAATGTCAAGCTGTACATGAAAGAATATATGACTTGGAATACTGAGCTCTCACTTTTACATCTTTTTAAATTCTCCTTAGGTTACGCAATAATACAAGAAAAGAAAGAGGTGCACATGTTGTCAAATTTAATAACAAAAGTTACATAGAATTAGCTCATTAAATAATAAGTGGATTCTGACACATTAGGGGAATGTCAGAATTCACCAGTGTGAGTGGTATTTGGCAGGGGTGATAAATCCTGTTCTCTGAGGTTGCTCTTTTTTAATACCCTTGTGCATCCTAGGGCATTTCAAAGTAATACACTGAGAGGGCTGGGATTAGGAAAGTCTGTTTGCTGATACCGGTACCATGAGGGCAGCCGCTCTAATTAGAACATAGCTGGGATAGTTAGAGAGCTTAAGCAGGATTCATGCAAAATAGAAGGAGATGAAGAAGATAATAGCATGTGGTTCTGTGCATGGATGTGCTGCCTATAGAATGATGTGCTGTCCAGAAGCTGGGAAAGGGACTGTTGGAAGCGGCAGGAAGCCAGGAAATTGATCAAGAGTGTGTAGGTGGGACTAGGGGTGCTAAAGCAAACAGGCTACCCCAGCGCTGAGAAAGGCATCCTGTCTGGTTCAAGCCAGCTTTTAGTCATTAAGCAACGTGTCATGTGATACAAACTTTCCAAAAGTATAAATAAAGGATCATTTTTGTGTGTGTTGAGTTAGTCCTGCCCATTAGGCAGACTGGCGACCACCTAGCCCAGCTTTTTGTCTTGTCTATCTTTCTCATTCCTACCATGTGTCTCCCCAGGGTAGAACCATTTGCAGTAAGAGCAATGGATCCCCACATGGGACAAGAAAATGAAACTCACTTTAAGAAAATCTTCAATAATGAAAAAAATGGTTGCCACTATTTTCAGGGTTTATCATTCACTGCCAAACCCCAATAAAGAGAATTTCAGCTTGTCAATATAGACGTCTTGCAGTAAATCATTAATTTGGATTTTAAATAATGCAAAAAGTGAAGATGCAGCAATCCCATAGACCCACTGATCACATTTAAGTTACGCTTTGCACCTATTTAAAATATTTCTCTTCTGCTACCCCTCCACTGTGCTCCTCCCACCTAAATCTATTGTTGGGAGTGATAACCTGCCAAAAGTGTTATGGGAGCTTGTGCTCTCTGCTGAAAGACATATCTTTAGGGTAAGTGTAGTAGTCTCCTGTTGGCCTGGGGGGTGCATTCCAAGACCTTCCTACATGCCTGAAAATGGAGACAGAACCAAGTTCTAGGTACAGTATATATTTTTGTACACATGTGCCCATAACAAACTTTAGTTATAAATTATATATAATAAGATTTATAATAACAGCAATAAAATGGGATAATTATGGCAATATACTGTAATAAAATTTTCAACATCACTATCTCTGTACTTTGTGGGCTTTTTTAAAAAAAAGTAAAATAGGATAACTTGGACACTTGCGATACTGCAACCATTGCTGTGATAAATGCAATGCTGCCTCTTGACTAACAGGCAGATGCAGAGTGGTTCATGTCCTGGGTGGAGCCGAGTGGGGCACCATGACTCAGAATTGAGTACAGCATAAAACTTAGGAAATATTTCTGGAGTCTTTCATTTTATACTTGGGCTGCAATTTACTTAAGACAACTAAAATAACACAAAGTGAAACCACAACTGAGAGGATGATGTCATGTAATGTTGTTAATAGTGGGACTTCTTGACGTAGGTAGCCTTAAACTCTATGAAGTCACAGCGATAACCCAGGAGGAGGGCAGGTGATCTTGAGAATCTAAGGATTGCCACTCCTATCACAGTCATGACAAACAACATAATTGTGTGAGGTTGAGCTGTCGAGACTTACAGAAAACTTTATGAATATTAAGGTTCTCTCTCACTGAAAGCTTTCTCTTTGGTGCACAGTGTACTTACTGTTGGGGATGACAAATTCACAGTGGCTAGTTTTACATACTCCCTGAAAGGGAAATGGAGGCTTGGGATTATTGGTTTCACTCTTTTGCTGTTTCCCATTACCCCATTAAGGGTGGGCCAGCCTTTCCCACCCCTAAGACTAAAACCAAGACTAAGGCTAGCAAGATGACAGATGCCCCTGGAAAGATCTTTCTCAGTATGAGAACACAGTCCTCTAAATCATCTGATAACCCCCTCATTAATGAGTAAATGCTGAGCTTCTGGCTCCCTGTGGCCTTCTGTTCCTCGTCCTATATCTCCCCTGTACCATTTTGCCTCTTGCTCTTTCCTCTCTCACCATGAGCTGAAGCACCTGGCAGGAGATTGGAGACTCACACAGGGATCACTGACAGTGTATACTTCATCAGCAAGAACTCAAAGAGCAGGTTGGGAAATGCAAACTTCACTTCCAGTTTGGAGGTAGTTGTGTTTAATGGCCCCGTGCGCTGAGGACTTGCAGGCTGTGCCCTCTCCAGCTCCAGCCAATCCTCACTTCAAGGCAGCAGGACTCAAGTGACTGGGATTCTAGGGATACCATTCTGGACCTGTTTGTTTTTCTTAATTTCCAGCACCAATAAGTAAGTTGAACACCAAGAACATACTAGTATTCCCTGACTGATGCACTGACTCCTAAAATGTATAGCTTGTTGCTGAGACAGCAAGGGGCTTAAAGGGCAGTAATAATTGCCATAAAATATAGTATCTGTAAAGAGCAAGAGCTGATTATTCAGAGTGTAAAGATGGAGAGATCAGACAGGGTGATGTGGCGGGTGTGAGCAGCCCACTGCAAGACTGCACTGTGGACTTGAGTGTGTTACCACCATTCTTCCCAATTCAATTAGTATAGCACTACTTTCAAAGTCCTTTCAGTCCTTTCACCAATCAATAAAAACTTAGATTTTTGCTTCACCTTATGTATTTGCTGAACTCTATTTTGGGGGTAAAAAAGTTATGCATGAAGCAATAAATTGGCACAGAAAGGGGCATAATTTTCTTATCAGCTTTATCAACAGTAAAGCAATAGTGGAGGGCTGGGGAGATAGTTCAGTAGAATAAGTGCTTGCCTGGCAAGTGCAAGGTCCTGAGTTCAATCGCAGTACCACAAAAAAAAAAAAAAAAAAAAAAAAATAGTGGAAATAACCAAAATGTTTCCTTCTAGGTGCTGGGGAAGAAGAGAAATACGTAGCTCTTAATGAGTTCTTAGCTAATTTTAAAAATATTTTTTTGAAAAAAAGAAGCACTTGAAAATATTATGTGCAAACCAAAAGAAGAAATTAATTTACTGAATTATTTGGGTATCTAAGAAACAGATTTATTATTCTGGGCACAAAATGATGGTACAGTCACTATTATAACTATGTGGAATTACAATTTAAAGATATACAAAGCACTAGAATCCTTAAAATTTTGTGAGATACCATAGCATGGAGAATCGCTGTCCAAATAATATGCACAGTATGATTTTAATTGGGGGCAGAATATGCACATTTATACAAAAGTTGCGCATTGACATGTAAGTTAGTAATGCAGGTGCAGAAAATTAGCCTCCTCAATATGCTTGTCTTAGTTTTCTGAAACTCTTACAATGAAAAATACTCTACTACCATTGAAAGTTATTAAGCTACAATTATGTACTAGTTATGTGCCTGTGGAGGCTGGGCAGCTGATACATGATCTGTGGCAGCCCTTGAGTGAAGCTGAGTTCTATGCAATAGGCTGTGCTTCATTCTGTGTGAAGTGCCGTATAAGTAATGCCTCAAGGTTTCCAGCCAGAGCTTCCCTTCTGAATCATAGCATACCTGTCTCTCTATAGCACAGGGGACTGGGTCTAGGACACTTGATAAACAAGAAATTCCACAAACTCTCTAGGCATTTATGTAAAATGCCATAGCGTTTGTGTATTGGCTACATATATTTTGCCATAGGATTTAATTTCTAGATTGCTAACACCTAAAATAATGTAAAGGCTACGTAAATAGATTTTATTCTGGTTAAAAAATAATGGCAGGAAAAAGATTTTATGTTCAGTAGAGACATACTTTTTTTTTTTTTTTTAGAAAACCAATCTATAGTTGTTTGAATCTGTGGACATGGAATGGACTCACAGAGAAGTTCCAGCTTATCTTACCTTTGAGTATGACAAAGAGAGAGCAACTGCAAACCAAAATAGCACTAGGACTGTTAATTAGTGACAAGCAATTCAAGTAGGACCTGCAGTTTATATTGTGTTCAAAAACTGTGGAGTGTATGTGCAGATTATGACAAAAGTTGTTATATTGCAAAGCACATTTTATTTTAAAATGTATAATGATAATTTGTTTTATTTTATTTTTTAATAAGAGGACAAATTAAAGCTAAAACAAAAAATACAAATGATACAGAATTTCACTCAACAAAGCAATATAAATTTTATAGTTTTGTAATACATGTTTTCCAGCTATTCATATTATCAGCTATATGTAAAATTGGAAAAAGAAAGAAATACATAAGAAATTAAGAAGAGAAAAAGTACGAACAATTGAAAACAGAAGACAAAACAAATTACTATCTGCTCCTTGCCATAGACCAGCGGAAATACATAGTACAGTTGTTTAAACCATACTGCTTTCATACCTAGATAATTCTCTTTCCTCCACTCCCTTTCCTGTTCTTTTCAACTCAATAACTCTTTCCTTTTCAATAAATTAATTCTCTTTTGCCCATATCTTGTGTACTCTTCAGTTTCCAATTTTCTCTTTCAGGTTCTCATACTGAGGAGGCAACATGATGTTTGTACCTGTGGGTCGGATTTATTTCACTTAAGAGTATGTTCTCTAGCTGCATCCATTTATCAAAAGAAGACTCAAATTTATCCTATTTTATAGCTCAGTAGTGCTCCACTGTGTAAAAATACCACATCTTCTTTATCCATTCTTCAGCTGATGGGCCTCTGGGTTATTTCCAGGATTTAGCTATGACAAATTGCACTGCTACATACATGAGTGCACATATATCACTGTGGTATAAACTTTTCAGTTGTTCTGGAAAATTTTCCAGGAGAGGAATAGCTGGCTTGAATGAGACCTCCAATTCTAGCTTTTTAAGTAATCTCCACACAGAGTTCTATGGTGGTTGCACCAGTTTACACTTCAACCTATAGTAGAGGAATGTTCTTTTTTCTCCACAGCCCCTCCAGCATTTGTTCTTGGCTGACTTCTTGATGTTAGCTATTCTTTCTAGGGTGAGATAGAATCTCAGCATTGTTTTAATTTGCATTTCTTGAACGACTAATAATGTTGAACATATATTTTGACATATTTATTTGCCATTTCTATTTCTTCCTCTGAGAAGTGTATATTCATCTCAGATGCCCATTGTAGATTGGGTCTTTGAATTTGGAGGACCTGATTTTTTAAAATTCTTTATATGTTCTAGATAGAAGGCCTTTGTCAGAGAGACACTCAGCTATAATTTCTTCCCAGTTTGTGGATTTTCTTTTTATTTTGTGGAGGCTTATTTGTTTGTTTTTGTATTTTTAGGGAAGGATCTTCAGGGACAGGGTGTTCAGGGTCTTACTATTAGATCAGGCAGGCTCATAGCGATCCACCTGTTTTCAAGAGCTGGGATTACAGGCACTCACCACCATGTCAGTCTCACTTGCCATCTCAGTGCACATCAGGGGCAGGTCCGGCATGGCAGGCCAGGGGATGGAACCCCCGGCTCCTGCATCTGCTTATAGGTGCTTTAATCTACTGAGCTATTTGGCCTGCCCTGGATATTTGTTTTGAAGTGCAGAAATCTTTCAAAAAGATGAGATACCAGTTGTGGATTCTTTGAAGTACTTCCCATGACATTTGTTTTTTGTTCATGAACTCTACTACTCTCTTTAAGATTTCTACCTACATTTTCCTCCAGAAGATTTAGTGTTTATATTTTAATATTTGAATCTTTGATCCATTTTGACTGTAGATTTGAGCATGGTGATAGGTATGGATCTACTTTTAAGCTTCAACATGTGGAAAGCCAGTTTCTTCAACACCATTTCTTAAAGAGGCTATCTTTCTTTCGGTGAGCATATTTGGCCCCTTTATCAAAGATAAGGTGGTTGAGTGTGTTTGCAGTTGTGTCTGCATCTTCTAATATGTTACATTGATCCTCAGGTTTGTCTCTATGCCAGTGTCATGCTGATTTTATCACCATAGCTTTAGGCTATAATTTCAGATCAGGGATTGTAGTACCTCCTGCCTTTCTCATTTCCCAGGATTGCTTTTGATATTCTGAGTCTTTTCTAGTTCTAAATGAATTTGAATAAAGCTGTCTCTAGTTCTGTGAGGTACACTAATGCTGTTTTAATGAGGATTGAATTGCATCTGTAGAGTAATTTTGGGAGTATGTCTATTTTCATAATGATGATTCTTTCTGTCCAGGAGCATGGAATGTTTTTCCATTTTTCTGACATCCTCTTCAATCTCTTCTTTCAGAGTACCATAATTTTCACTTTATAAATCTTTTGCATCCTTCATGAGATTGATTCCTAAGTATTTCGTGTTTTTTGGATGTTATTATGGAAGGCATGGTACTCCTAATTTCTCTCACAGTGCATTCATTGTGTGAAAAAATGCTAGATTTTTGGATGTTGACTTTGTGTCCTGCTGTGCTGCTGAATTTGGTGATTAAATCTGCAAGACTCTTGGTGGAGTTTTTGGGGTCTACTAAATACAGTATCATGTTATCAGCAAATAATGATAAATTCATTTCTTTTTGAGTCCTTATTTGTTTCATTTCTCTCTCTTGTCTTAGAACTGTCTTCAATAGGAGTGGAGGAAGTGAGCATCCTTGTCTTGTCCTGATTTTAAAGTAAAGGCCTTCTATTTTTGCCCATTTAGTATGATATTGGCTGTTGGTTTCTCATAGATGGGTTTTATTGGGTTGAGATATAGGTCATCTATACTGAGTCTCTCAAGGTTTTTATCAAGAATGAGTGCTGGGCTTTGTCAAAAGCTTTTTCTGCATCTACTGAGACAATCATGTGGTTTTTCTTCTTGGTTCTACTGATGTGTCTTACATTTATGGATTTCCATATGTTGAACCATTCCTGCATTCTGGGATTAAATCCCACTTGGCATCATGTATAATCTTCTTGATGATCTGCTCCATTCCATTTGCTAGTACTTTATTTTTTAATTTTTTACTTTTTTGCTCGTACTTTATTGAGGATTTTTTTCATGTATATTAATTAGAGTGATTAGCCTGTAGTTCTCTTCTTTAGTTGGATCTTTCTCTAGTTTTGGAATCAAAGTAATACTTGCCTCTGGGATTGAGTTTGAGAGAATTGCTTCCATTTTAATTTCATTTTAGAGTTTGAGAAAGGTTGGCATTAAATCTTCTCTAAATTTCTTGCAGAATTCTGTTGTGAATCCTTTGGGACCTGGGCTTTTCTTTATTGGTGGTGTTTTTTTTTTTTTTAATCACATTTTCAATTTTGTTTCTCAATATTGGGTTATTCTGAGTTTGTACGTCTCCTTGCCTCAGCTTTTGCATTTAATATGTATCTAGGCAACTGTCCATTTCCTCTGTGTTTTTCATCCTGTGAGAGTTAATATTCTAGAAGTAAGCATTGATGATCTTCTGAATTTTTCTAAGGTCTACAGTGATTTTGCCCTTCTCATTCCTTATTGCATGAATTTGGATTTTTTCTTTCCATTTTGTTGATTAGGTTCACTAGAGCTTTATCAATTTTGTTTATTTTTTCAAAGAAGAAACTCTTTGATTCATTTACTATTTGTATTTTTTTTTCCATTTCTAGTGCTTTGATTTCTGTTCTAATCTTTAATTTCCTGCCTTCTTTGGATTGTGGGCTTGACTTTCCTTCTTTTTCTAGGAGCTTGAAGAGCAGCATATGACTGTTTATTTGGGTTTGTTCTGTTTTCCTAATGTGTGAATTTATCACTATAAATTTGCCTCTTAAGATAGCTTTCATTGTATTCCACAAGTTTTGGTAGATTGTATCTACGTTTTCATTTGATTGCAAATATTTATTAATTTCTTTAATTTTGTAGATGGCTCACTGGTTGTTTAGGAGGTTGTGATTTAATTTTCACATGTTTGTGGTGTTTTTGTGGTTTATTTTGTCAATAATTTCATTTTATTGCACTGTGGTCAGATAGTATGCATGGGATAATTTCAATTGCTTTGCATTTACTTAAGAGTGCTCAGTTTGCTAGTGTATGTTCTATTGTGGAGAATGTCTTATGTTCAGCTGAGAAGAATATGTATCTGTTGTTGCTGGGTAAAACACTCTGTAAAGGTCTACCGAGTCAATTTCTTCACAAGTTTGGTTTAATTTTGTTATTTCTTTGCTGATATTTTGACTAGTCGATCTATCTCTTTGTGACAGTGGCATATTAAGGTTCCCCATTGCTCTTTTTTATTATTACTTTTTTGCAATAGTCAATACATTGAAAAATGTTGTCTTTGTCATAGTTGTTCAAGTACAAGATGCAAACATGATTTCTTGTTTACACATCATTAGTACAAATCTTTCTTTTCATTGCACAAAGAGAAAGTAGCTGTATATTTAGTCCAACAGTCCATAACAGTAGTGGATTATCAGCTCATCTGGCATTATGGGAGGCTGTTGCCTTGAACCTTTTATAGCTCAGCATATTAATATGGCTTTCCTTTTTATATCTTGTGGTTAGACTTTTCTGCTGGATGGTTAAGAGCAAGATAAAGCAAGATCTATGTTACAAAAAATATTACTGCTCATTTGATTTTTCACATCTGTTATAATTATTCTTACATAAGTGGGTGCTCCTATATTGGGTGCATTTGTATTTATAATTGTTATCTCTTTCTCTTGCAGTTTTCCCTAAACAAGTATGTAGTGACCATTTTATTTATTTGAATGATATTTTAACTTGATATTATCAGCAACCAGGATAGCTACCCATGCTTCTTTCAGACTTCCTGTGGCATGGAGGATTGTTTTCCATCCTTTGACTTTTAATCTGTGAATTTCCTTTTGAGTTAAATGTGTTTCTTGTATGCAGCATATTGTTGGATTTTGTTTCTTAATCCACTTTGCTAGTCTGTTTCTTTTGATTGGTGAATTGAGACCATTTACATTGATGGTTATAACTGATATTTACTGGCTTACCTTTGTTATATTGTTTTCTTGATATTGGTTCAATACTTTCCCCTGTTTTTACTTGCTCTGTTTTGTGGTTCCTTTCTGTTGTTCTTGAAACTCTGAATACTTCTGTCTCTTTCTAGAACATCTGTCAGCACTCCGAAGAATTGGTTTGGTAGTCATAAATTTCAATTGTTCTTTGTCATGGAAAGATCTTATTTCACCATTGAATTTGATAGTTTTGTAGGGTACATCACTCTGGATTGGAAGTTATTTTCTTTCTTTTTTTATATACCTAGTACAGGGTCTACAGGGTCTTACTGTGTAGATCAGACTTGTAGTGATCCACCTGTGTTCAACCTCCCAAGCACTGGGATTATAGGCATGCACCACCATGTCAAGTTTCAATCACTATCTCAGTATGCCCTGAGGGTGGGGCTGGCACAGTACACCAGGGATTGAACCCAGCCACTGCGCTCTGCCTAAGCAAGTGCTTTATTCCACTGAGCTATCTGGCCAATCCTGGAAGTTATTTTCTTTTAAGACCTGAAATATTTCACTCCAAGCTCATCTTGATTTGATGGTTTGGGTTGAGAAATCAGCCATGATTCTGATAGGCTTTCCACTGTAGATCATCTGTTTCTTTTCCCTAGCAGCTTTTGATATTCTGTTGCTAATCTATATGTTAGTTTCTTTTCTCATGTTTGTACATTTTCTGCTAGTACTTCTGCATAGTCTTTATGTTATTTGTGTTGTCTCCAGCTGCTTCATTGATACCTATTATTCTCATATTATTTTTCTTTATGTAGTTTCGTAGCTGCTGAATTGTTATTTCATGATTCCTTGTTAGTTTTAAGAGGTATTTCCTTTGATGATTATTAGCTTCACCACTGTCTTTGAGGTCTGAAAGTCTATCTTCAGTTTCATTCAAGTGGTTTTGTCAACTTTCAATGGCATTCTTAATTCCTTGGATATCTGTTTCAATCTGTTTCATGCATTCTATTTATTTCATATGTTGTTCATTTAGTGTGACCATCATTTTTTTTCACCTCTATTTTTTTTTAATCTGCATCTTCTTTACCTGTGTTGAGCAAACCTTTCATGATTGTTGCCATGTTTTTTGGACCTGAGATCTTATTTCTGATCTTATTTCTTCCATAGCTTAATGGACTTATTTCTTTACTTCAATTGCTATCATTTCAGAGATTTCAGATGTGTGATATCCAAGTTCTTGTATGTCTTTGTCTCCTGGATTTGTTCTGGGCGGGATACAGGATTGAGACTGCCTTTTGCTTCTGAATTTTGGCATTTTTGAAGTTCCCAGTAATGACCAAGACAGGGTTCCACAGGCACTCCGGTGTCTGCCAAAGTTCTTAAATAGCTCCAGGAAAGCTCTGCACCTGCTTGTGCTGGGCCCACAGGAAATCACAGTTCTCCTGAGCCCCCCAGGCCACTCAGATGTCTCTTAAATTCTGAAAAGTTGGACCAGCACCAGCAGATGCTCACCACCTGTGTGTTTGGGACTAAGGAAGGTCAGAGCTTACTAGAGTCCTTCAGGCTGTCCAGAGTCCACCAAAGTTCTTAAATGGTATGAGGAAACCTCCCCAAACTAGTTAACCTGAAAATTACTTAAGTTACGTGCTAAGATTTCCAAGTTGTTTCTCCTTACTGGTGATTAGTATAATTAAAGAATGACTTTAGTTTTACTTTGTCAAAACTTGAACCTCCTTGCAAAATGTAAATAAGTATTTGATAGCTTAAAAAATCAACAAATTCCAAATAAAATGTACTATTATTCATGACAACTTCTTAGTATTGATACTCATCTGTATTTGGTAAAAAATTTATAATGTGCATGGTGAGAAATAAATGGCTAAGTC
>PVKN010033335.1:0-12056 GCA_004027915.1 Capromys pilorides
ATTTAGCTCAGAGTTACTGGAGGTTTCATTATTTAAAGTGGCCTGACTTACATAGCAAGACCTTGAGACTCTGCACTGCTGTGTCCAGGATGATCTGCTCCATGCCTCCGAGAGAGGCCACCAGGCAGAGGGAGAGCGGGAAAGCGCATGCTGTCAGTTTAACAGTCTCTGCCTCTCAAGGTCATGCCCCCTCAAGTCAGTCAGTTCTTTTGTATCAGTAAAATTTTGAAACAAGTTCCCATATTGGTTCTATGAGTCTTGCAAAGTGAAAACTAGTTTGATTTGTTGCCCCAACTAACTTAAGTTGATTAAATAAGTAAAACTATGTTTACTGAATATTTAAAAGTGAGTATTGTGCTAGTGAATTTTCCTAGACTTTTGAGAAAAAGATGATACATCATAAACCACAGGAACTTATCTGAGGATTATAAGTTTAGTTTAACAATTGAAAATTAACAATTAAAAATTAGTAAACTAAGAAGGAAAAATATAAGATTATCCCTATAGATATTTTTAAAAAACATATGACAAATTCACATCACATTAATTGTCAAAAAAAATTTCTTAAGCTAGCAAATGAAATATAAAAAATGCAGTTATATCTAATGGAAAAAATTATTGTTTTCCCTGAAAGGTTTGAGCAGAAAATAATGAGGTTATTTTCATGATTTTTATAACATTTTAATGGAGTTTATAATTAATATAACAATGCAATAGAGAGAAATTAAATGGGCTGGGCATGGTGGCACACACATATAATCCCAGCACTTGGGAGGCTGAGGCAGGAGGATCTGTGTGAGTTCAAGACCAGCCTGGGCTACAAAAGCAAGCTCAAGGCCAGTCCAAATGGCATAGTGAGACCCTGTCTCAAAAAGACAACTGAAAAAAATTAAATGGATAAGATTTGAAAATAAAAACATCTGTAAGGAAATTATGTTTTAGAAAATTCCTTCAAGCCAAGCTGGGCCGTGGTGGCATACGCCTGTAGTCCCAGCATTTGGGAGGCTGCAGCAGAATTGATGCAAGTTCAAGACTAGCCTGGGCTTCAAAAAGTGAGCTCAAGGCCAACCTGAACTGCATAGTGAGACCCTGTCTCAAAACGACAAGAAAAATAAATCCTTAAAAATCTACATGCACACAATAAAAGCTTCTAGAGATCAAAAACAACAAAAAAATGTAAGGCCAATCATATTTCTATATGCCAGTAACACAGTTCTCAGAAACACCATTTACTGTGTAGCATCAATAAATACAAAATATTTAGAGATATATTTACACACAAGCTTTGTACAGCAGTATAGAATGTTGGTGAGACATGAGGCAAACCAGTGGAAAAATGCATCATGTCATGTTCACAGTAAGAAACTCAAATTATTCCAATGTCAGTTCTCCTCAGATTGATGAATATTCTGTACAATTCCAGGCAAAATCGCAGCAGGGTTTTTTGTAGAAATCAGTAAATGAATTTCAAATTGTATATGGAAATACACAAAAAAGAAATTCATATAGAAAAGCCAAAACAATTTTGAAAAATAAATTGGAAGACTGATTTATAGAACATGTTTTTGCCATGATAATCAAACATTTAAGCATAAAAATAAATGGAGAGGGCTGGCCAGATAGCTCAGCGGACTAATGCACCTGCTTAGACAGAGCCAGGGTTGGATCCCCAGCCTGCCATGCTGGCCCCGCCCACAGGACACACTAAGACAGTGACTGAGACTGAGTCTGGTGGCGCACACCTGTAATCCCAGCACTTTGGAGGCTGAAAAACAGGAAGGATCACTATCAGTCTGATCTGTGTAGTGAGACCCTGTAGACCTTGTACTAAATACATAAAAAAAAGAATAAATGGAAAAAGTTAATGAATGAATGAATGAGGTAAACAGACCAGAAGAAAAGAAATAGAGCTATATACATAGAGATCTTTGTTTCTTTTTACAGAGATGCCATAGTAATTCCATAAAGAAAGCATAGTTTTACAACAGATGTTTCAGAACGCTAGGTTCTCCACATAGAATACTATGAAACTGAACGCTTACTTAATACTACTTATAAAAATTATAATTGTAAGTCTTAATAGAAGAGTTTGTGCAATTTTTTTTTGAGAGAGGGTCTCACTGTATAGTGCAGAGTAGCCTTAAACTTGATCGTGTAGTTCAGGCTGCCCCTGAACTTATACCTCAGCTCTCAAGTGCTAGGATTATAAGCATGCAAGGCCATGCCCATTGCTATAAAATTTTGTAATAAAACAAAGGAAAAAATACTTGTAACCTTGGGATAAGGCAGGGATTTCAAATCATAAAGAAAAAAATATAAATTAGACATGAAAATTTAAAAATTTTGCTCTACAAAAGATAACTGAAAATTTAAAATACAAGCCACATATGACAAGAAATTATTGACAAGAC
The DNA here is from genome assembly GCA_004027915.1 of Capromys pilorides. Classification (NCBI taxonomy): domain Eukaryota; kingdom Metazoa; phylum Chordata; class Mammalia; order Rodentia; family Capromyidae; genus Capromys; species Capromys pilorides. The sequence goes on from PVKN010033335.1 coordinate 2,412, forward strand.
CTAACTGAGATTTAAGAACTTTGGCAGACTCTGGTAAACTCTGACCTTCCTTAGCCCCCAGTGTGCAGGTGTGCTGGTGCCAGTTCAAACCTTTAAGGACTTAGAGGACTGTTAAGTGACCTGTGGGATTCAGAAGAGCTGCAATCTTTGGGCCCAGCGTGCACAGGAGCAGAGCTTTCCTAGTGCTGAACTTTGGTGGACTCCGGGAGTCTGTGGGACACTGCCCACCCAGAACAAATCAAGGAGACAGACAACACACCATAAACACATGGAAATTAAATAACAACCTCCTAAACAGCCAGTGGGTCACAGGTGAAACTAAAGAAGAAATTAATAAATATTTACAATCAAACAAAAATGCAGATACAACATACCAAAACCGGTGGGATTCAATGAAAGCTGTTGTAAGATGAAAATTTATAGCAGTAAACTCACACATTACTCTTTTCTGGCTGGAATCATGGAGGGTGTAGAAGAGAAGAAAAGGAAGGTTCCTTCTGTGCCAGAAACCCTTAAGAAAAAGCAAAGACATTTTGCAGAGTTGAAGAAACACTTGAAAAAGAAGTTTGCCCAGAAGATGCTTTGCAAGGTGAGGAGGAAGCTCATCTATGAAAAACATAGGCACTGTCATGAGGAGTACAAACAGATGTGCAGAACTGAGATGGGAATGGCTACAATGGAGGGAAAAGCTGACAACTTGTATGTCCCTGCAGAGCCCAAACTGGTGTTTGTCATCCAGATCAGGGGTATCAATGGTGTGAGCCCAAAGATCTTCAAGGTGTTGCAGCTTCTTTGCCTTCACCAAATCTTCTATGGCACACACCTTCGTTAAGCTCAACAAGGCTTCAGTTAACATACTGAGAATTGTGGAGCCATACATTGCATGGGGGTACCCAAACCTCAAGTCAGTAAATGAACTAATATATAAGCATGGCTATGGAAAAATCAATAAGAAGTGAATTGCCTTGACAGATAATTCATTGATTGCTTGATCTCTTGGTAAATATGACATCATCTACATGGAGGATCTGATTTATGAGAGCTGTACTGTTGAAAAATGTTTAATAGAGGCAAATAACTTCCTGTGGCCATTCAAGTTATCATCTCCTCAAGGTGGAACAAAGAAAAAGACCTCTCATTTTGTGGAAGACGGAGATGCTGGAAATAGACAAGACCAGATTAACAGGCTTATAAGAAGGATGAACTAAAGTGTCTACCATGGTGCATTTATGATTTGGTCAGTTAATAAAGTATCTGCTTCCAAATGGAAAAAATAAAATAGATTCACACATTAGGGAAACAAAACAAGCCCAAATAAATAATTTTATTCTGCACTTCTACCTCCTAGCAAAACAAGAGCAAGTCAAGCCCAAAGCCCAAAGAAGGCAGGAAATTATAAAGATCAGGGCAGAAATTAATGCATTGAAGACAAAAAGTAAAAAATACAAATAATAAATGAATGAAAGAGTTGATTCTTTGAAAAATAAATAAAATGGATAATCCTCTAGCCAACCTAATCCAAAAAAGAAAATGAAAAAACCTAAATTGAAAATATAATTTTAAAAAAACCTACCTGGGCTGGCAAGATGCTTCAGCAGTCTAAAGCACCTGCTTAGGCAACCACAGGGACTATGGTTCAATATCCAGCACCGTATGCTGTGCCAGCCCCTCCCCCAGGGCAGGCTGAGCCAGCCATAATACAAAAAAAAAAAAAAAGAAGCCAACAACAAAGAAAAGTGTAGGTCCCAATGGATTCATAGCAGAATTCTACAAGAAATGTAGAGAAGATTTCATTCCAACTTTTCTCACTCTTCAATAAAATTGACAGGGAAGCAGTTCTCCCAAACTCACTCCTGGAGGCAAGTATTACTGTGATTCAAAAACCAGTGAAAGATCCCACTAAAAAGGAGAACAGCAATCCAACCTCCATAATGAATAAAGATGTAAAATCCTCAATAAAATACTAGCAAACAGAATGCAGCAAATCATCAGAAGATTATATGTCATGACCAAGTGAGATTCATTCCAGGAATGCAGGGATGGTTCAACATATGCAAATCCATAAGTATAATGCACATCAATAGAATCAAGAACAAAAACCACATGATCATCTCAGTAGATGCAGAAAAGGCTTTTTACAAAGTCCAACACTCATTCATAATAAAAACCCTATAGAGAATTGGAATAGATGGCCTAGATCTCAACCTGATAAAATCCATCTATGAGAAACCAACATCTAACATCATACCAAATGGGCAAAAACTAAAGGCCTTCACTTTAAAATCAGGAGCAGAACAAGGATGTCCACTGTCTCTACTCCTATTCAATATAGTTCTGGAAGCATTAGCCAGAGCAATTAAAGAGAGAAAGGAATAAGGATTGGAAAAGAAGTCAAATTATCATTATTCTCAGATGATATGATGCTCTGCATAGAGGACACCAAAAACTCTAAAAAGAGTCTTATAGATTTGATTACCAAATTCAGCAATGTAGCAGGATACAAAATCACCCAAAAATCAGTAGCATTTTTGAACACAGAGAACACCCTGAGAGAGAAATTAGAGAAACCATGCCTTTTACAAAACACCCAAAAAAGTGAAATACTTAAGAATCAATCTCACAAAGGACATAAAAGATATATGCAGTGAAAATTATAGTAGTCTGAGAAGTGATTGAAGAGGATTTGAAAAAATGGAAAAATATTCCATAGTTCTGGACAGGAAGAACCAACATTGTGAAAATGGCCATACTCCCAAAATTATTATATAGATTCAATACAATCCCAATTAAAATACTATTAGTATACCTCACAGAGCTAGAGAAAACTTTTCTCAAATTTATTTGGAGGCATATGAGACTCAGAATATCAAAAGCAATCCTGGGAAACAGAAAAGGCAGAAGGCATCACAATCCCTGAACTGAAATTTTACTATAAAGCTCCTGTGATAAAATCAGCATGGTACTGGCATAGAGATAGCCCTAGGATCAGTGAAACAGGTTAGAAAATGCAGACACAACTGCAAATACTCAGCCAACTTTTCTTTGATAAAGGGGCCAAACATGCTCCCTGGAAGGAAGCTAGCCCCTTAAATAAATGATGTGGAAAAGCTGGCTTTGTACATGCTGAAGGCTAAAACTAGACCCATGCCTATCACCATGAGCAAAACCACAGTCAAAATGGATCAAAGATTTAAATATTAAAACAGAAATACTAAATCTTCTGGAGGAAAATGTAGGTCAAAATCTTAAAAACATAAGGATAGGTAGAGAGTTAATGAACAAAAACCAAACTGCATGGGAAATACTTCAAAGAATCAACAACTGGGATTTCATCTTTTTGAAAAGTTTCTCACTTCAAAGCAAATCTCCAACAGAGTAAAAAGAAAACTGAAAAACTGGGGGAAAAAATTGTAATCAACAGTCCCTCCAACAAAGGCCTTCTATCTGGAACATATAAGCAATTTTAAAAACTCAGGCCCCCAAATTCAAAAACCCAATCCAAAAATGGGCATCTGAGGTGAATATACACTTCTCAGAGGAAAAAATACAAATGGCTATTAAATATGTGAAAAAAATATTCAACAGCTTTGGTCATTCAAGAAATGAAAATTAAAACAACACTGAAATTCTTTCTCCAGAAAGAATAGATAACATCAAGAAGTCAGATAACAACTGCTGGAGGGGCTGTGGAGAAAAAGGAACCCTTCTCCACTATTGGTGGGAGTACAGATTGGTACAAACGCTATGGAAATTACTGTGGAGATCCCATTCAGGCCAGCTGTTGTTCTCCTGGGTATTTTTCCAGAACTGAAAACCTCATATCATAGCTAAATACTGACAACAACCCAGATGTCCACCAACTGAAGAATGGATAAAGAAAATGTAGTATTTTTACACAATGGAGTATTACTCAACTATAAAACAGGATAAATGTGGGCCAGCCTGATAGCTCAGTGGACTAGAATGCCTGCTTAGATAGAGCACAGCGGCTGAGGTTCAATCCACAGCATGCATGCCAGCCCATCCACATGGCACACTGAGATGGTGATTGAGACTGGGCATGGTGCCACATGCCTGTAATCCCAGCACTTGGGAGGCTGAAAACAGGAGAATCACTACTAGTCTGTTCTGTGCAGTGAGACCCTGTAGACACTGTCCTAAAACAGACATACACACACACACACACACGGATAAATGAGTCTTTTGTCAGTAAACAGATGCAACTAGAGAATATACTCATAAGTGAAATAAATCAGACTCTAAGGACCTCTCTGCTGCCTATGCCCACGAGATACTTCCCTGACCAGCGAAACGTGCTTGTAGGTACTTTTGCGGACCCCAGACCCAGCCACTCTTGTGGAACAAATTCCCCAGCAGTGAGGCTGGGTTCAAACCCTCCCAGCTAATCCAGGAGCTAACCATCTTGCTAGAGGAACACAGCAGCCAGATCCAGCCAGCACATCTGGACAAGTTCCAACTTGGTTGATCCAGACCTGAATTTCAGTAAGTATTAACTGCATATCTGCATGAGAGCTCTGCACCAAAGGGCAAAGGACAGTGCTATACAAAATGATAAAGAGAAGGAGCAAGATGGAATCTGAGGCCCCAAGCCAACCCAGAATAAATGTAGGAGACACTAACATACAAGAAACTGGGAATCACACAACTAAAACCTCATGATTAATAGCATGTGAAGTAAAACAAATGCAGACACAGATAGAGGAAATGAGAGCAGAAATCACCACTGAAGTAAAAAAAGAAATGTATGAATTAATGTCTGGAGTAAAAAAACAACTGCAGAGAAGTATAGAGGGAATGAAATCAGAAATAACCTCTGAAGTGAAAAAGAAATCTCTGAATTAATAGCATCTGAAATAAAGGAACAGCTGCCGAAAGGTAGAGAGAAAATCAGATTAGAAATCTCTGAAGTAAAAAAGAAAGGATAACTATAAGGAAAGAATAAATGCTTCTAAAGAATGATAAAAAATTAGAGGAGAATAGAAAAATGATAGAATCTTGAATAAGCAGTATAGGAAACAAATAGGTCACATAAAGCAGTTTCAAAGAGATGTATAGGACAATAAAATAATCACAAGCTGGCAACACCATATGAACAAAAGTGAAGATAGAATTTCAGATCTTGAAGACAGTCAAAGCCAGTGAAAAGGTAAGAAAGGATCTCATAAAAACAAGATTGCAGGAAAAAATAATTCAACATCTACAAGATGATGCAAAAATGAACAAGAGAGAGGAATAGGTATGAACAAGAAAGGAGTCAATACAAATGATATAAAAAAAATATATGAGCAGAAGTAATAGCAGAAAATGTCCCAAATATGAGAAAACAACCTGCCATTTAGATAACTGAGGCATACAGAACTCCAAATAACATCAACCCAACTAAAAATGCACCCAAGACATTTAATAGTCAAGATTTCTGAAATCCAGCTGCTAGAGAAAAGAAAAGGATCACATTTAAAGGAAAACCCATGAGAATAACAGCAGATTTCTCTTCACAAACCATGATGTCAAGAAGAGCGTTGAGCAGAGTTCTTCAAGTCCTCCATGAAAACAAATTCCAGCCCAGACTGCTATACCCTGCAACTGTCTCTGAAGTTTGATGGAGAAGTGAAACACCTCTACAACAAAGAACAACTAAAAAAATTTGCAATGACAAAGCCAAGCCTACACAGACTACTAGAAGATGTTTTAAGGAGGGACTAAAATGACCCAAACTCCACGAATGACGACAGAAAGAACCCACCCAATGAGTAACCAATTAAATACAGGGGAAAACAATACTAGGAAAAAAACATGTTAAACATAAGTCAATACATTTCAGTTTTAACCATTGATGTAAATGGACTTCTCCAATAAAAAGAAATAGACTGAACAGTGGATTAGGAACCAAAATCCAACAATATGCTATATACAAGAAACATACCTAACTCATAAATTCAGAGGACTCAAAGTCCAAGGATGGAAAACAATACTACATGCCCCAGCACCTAAAAAAAAAAAAGCAGGGTAGCAATCCTGTTTGCAGATAGTCTCAACTTTGAGATAGATCAAATGAAATAAAGATGGTCATTATATACTGGTGAGTGGAAAAATTCAAGATGAAGAAGTAGCCCTCATAAATATATATGCACCCAACATAGGAGCACCAAACTATATAAGAGAAATCTTAATGGACATGAAAAATGTAATATCAAATACCACAATCTTAACAGGAGACCTTAACACCCCTTTATCCCAAAAAGATAGGTCAAGGAGACAAAAAATACCTAAGAAGTAGCAGAACTGAACCAGAACTTGGAACAATGGGACTTAGTAAACATATACAGAGTGTTCCACCCAACCGCTTCTAAATACACATTTTTTTCAGCTGCACATGGGACATTTTGTAAAATAGACCACATACTAGTCCATAGATCATGCTTAAGTATATGCAAGAAAACAGAAATTATCCCACGCATATTATCTGACCACAGTGCAATTAAACTGGAAATAAATGACAAAAGAAACCATGAAAAAATCCCAGAAATACATGGAAATTAAACAACACCCTCCTCAGCAACCAATGGATTACAAAGGAAATTAGGCAAGAAATTAACCGGTATCTACAGTTTAATGAAAATTCAAACACAAGCTATCAGAATTAATGGGATGCAATGAAAGCAGTTCTTAGAGGGAAATTTATAGCTCTGAACTCACACATTAAGAAAACAGAGTGAGAACAAATAAATACCCTAATGCTACACCTAGATCTTCTAGAAAAGGAAGACCAAACCAAACCCAAAGCCCAAAGATGGGAGGAAATTATAAATATTAGAGCAGAAATTAATTCAGTTGAGACAAGGAAAACAATACAAAGAATGAATCAAAAAGCTGGTTCTTTGAAAGATTAAATAAAATTGATAAGCCCCTAGCTAAAATCATCAAAAACAGGAAAGAAAGAACTCAGATTCAAGCAATAAGGAAAGAAAAGGGTGAAATTACTACAGACCCGGTAGAGATTCAGAGGATCATTAGTAGCTACTTTGAGAATCTTTACTCTTACAGAATTGAAGACATAGATGAAATGGACAGATTCCTGGAAAGATTCACCTTACCAAAACTGAATCAAGAAAATATAAGAACTCTCAATAACACAGTAACAGCCAATGAAATACAAAATGTAATAAATAAATTTAAAAAAAAAAAACTACCAACAAAGTCCAAGCCATGATGGATTCACTACCGAATTCTATAAGAAATTTACAGAAGATATAATCTAAATACTCCTCAAACTCATCAATGAAATTGAAAAGGAAACAATCCTCCCAAAAACATTCCTGGAGGCAAGTATTATACTACTACCAAAACCAGAGAAAGATGCAACTAAAAAAGAGAACTAAATGCCAATCTCTCTCATTAAAATAGATGCAAAAATGTTCAATAAAATCCTAGCAAATAGAATAAAACAAATCATTAAGAAAATTATTCATCATGACGAGGTAGGATTCATCCCAGGAATGCAAGAATGGTTCAACATATGCAAATCTATAAACATAATACATTATATCAATAGAGCCAAATCCAAAAACCACATGATCATCTCAGTTGATGCAGAAAAGGCTTTTGACAAAGTCCAACACTCATTCATGCTCAAAGTTCTACAGAAAATTGGAATAGATGGCCTCTACCTCAATTTGATAAGAGCCATCTATGACAATCCAACAGCTAAAATAATTCAGAATGGGGAACAACTGAAATCTTTTACTCTCAGATCTGGTACAAGACAAAGATGCCCTCTATCACCACTCCTATTCAATAAAGTTCTGGAATCATTAGCTACAGCCATTAGACAAGAGAGAGAAATAAAAGGAATAAAAATAAGTAAAGAAGAAGTTAAACTATCGTTATTTGCAGGTGACATGATAGTCTACTTGGAAGACTCAAACAGTTCAACCAAGAAGCTACTAGAATTAATACTCAAGTTCAGTAGCATAGCAGGACACAAAGTCAACATACAAAAATCAATAGCATTCCTATACACACATAACAAACACACTGAAAGAAAAATTAGACAATATCTTTTGCAGTAGCATCAAAAATAATGAAATACTTAGGAATAAACCCAACTAAAGAAGTAAAAGATCTATTCAATGAAAACACAGTACTCTGAGCAAAGAGATCATAGAAGATTTCAGAAAATGGAAAGATATTTCCTGCTCCTGGATAGGAAGAACCTACATTATGAAGATGGCCATACTCCCTAAATTGTTATACAGATTTAATACAATCCCTATCAAAATGCCATCAACATAACTCAAGGACCTGGAGAAATCAATCCTAAAATTTATTTGGAAGCAGAAAAGACCTAGAATTACAAAGACAATCCTGGACAACAAAGATCAGGAAGGAGGCATTACAATTCCTGACCTAAAGTTATACTACAGAGCTACAGTGATAAAATCAGCATGGTATTGTCAAAAAAATAAACCTGAGGATCAGTGGAACAGTGTAGAAAATGTAGAAGCAAGTATAAACACACCCAGCCACCTTATCTTCAACAAAGGATCAAACATGTTTATTGGAAGAAAGATAGCCTCTTTAACAAATGGTGCTAGAAAAACTGGCTCTCTACATGCCGAAAACTAAAACTTGACCCAGGTCTATCACCATGCACTAAACTAAAGTCAAAATGGATTAAATATCTAAATATTAAAAGAGAAATATTAAATCTCCTGGAAAAGAAAGTGGGAGAAAATCTTGAAGACATTGGGGTAGGCAAAAAGTTCATGGACAAAAAACAAAATGCACGTTTAACAGTTGAAAGCATCAACAAATGGGACCTCCTCTGGCTAAGAAGTTTTATGCACGTCAGAAGAAATGCAGACTGGTACAACCATTATGGAAACTAATTTGGAGACTCCTAAAAAAATAGAACTGGAAATCCCATTCAATCTAGCTATCCCCCTACTAGAAATTTTCCCAGAAGAACTGAAAACATCATATCATAGTGACATCTGTGCACCTATGTTCATAGCAGCACAATTTGTGATAACCAAATCTTGGAAACAACCAAAATGCCCATCATCTGAAGAATGGTTGAAAAAGATGTGATATTTTTATACAATGGAACATTACTCAGCTATAAAGAATCAAAAACTAGACGACTTCACATATAAGTGGATGTATCTTGAAGATAAACTCATAAATGAAATAAACCAGACCTACATGTGTAAATATCATATAGTCTCCCTAGTGTAAGAATTCAAAAGAAGGAATAAAATTGGAAAGGCATAACACAGCTGAATGGAAATCAAGATCTTGATAGTTAACATGGCAGGAGAAAAAATATGCACTTATATACACAGGGTGAATTAGACAATGGTCCTAAGAATCTCCATCAGGTTTTTCACACTGGGAATAGCAATGTATAACACTAAAACTATGCTTGGAATGCCTGTCATTATGGTTTTTTAGATGTGTGCTGCTTCTAATGTAATTTCAGTTATGGCTATCCTCTCAAGTAAATGGTTGTTTCATAAGAAAACAAAAAAGGGTATTGAAAGAGAGTAACAGACAAGAAAAAATGCCATAGGATTGACTGGCTACAATTCTGTATATGCCTAGATTTCTAAATTTCTGTGTAAA
>PVKN010033336.1:0-12053 GCA_004027915.1 Capromys pilorides
GGGGTCTCCCTACATAGATCAGACTCATAGTGATTCTCCTGTTTTCAGCCTCCCAAGCACTGGGATTACAGATGCTCCACCCCGTCCAGTCTCAATCACCAGCTCATTGTGCCACAGGGCAGGGCCAGCACGGTATGCCAGGGATCAAACTCCAGTTGCTGCGCTTGCCTAAACAGACACTTTAGTTCACTGAGCTACCTGGGTGGCCCTTTGACTGCCTTTAATTAACTGGAAAGTGTTAGGCTTTCTAAGAGAAAATTACTTTTTTTCAGAAAAAAATGATCTGTATTAAGGTAGTTTTTGTGTCTGCTGCCATAAACTGTTACCCCTCTGCCATGTACCACCCTATCTTGGAGCCAGCCAATTATGCACTGAAATCTCTACAAACTGAGCTAAATAAACATTTCTCACACACACACCCCAAAAAAAGAAGATAGTTTTTGTTGTTGTTTGAGTTTTTTGGTGGTACTGGTGATAGAACCCAGTCGTACTCTACTACAGAGCTTCATTCTCAGCCTTTGTTGTATACTTTCTGTTTCGAAAGAGTCTTAAAATGTTGTCCAGCCCGGTGTGGTGGCTGATGCCTGTAATCCCAGCACTTGGGAGGCGGAGGCAGGAGAATCTGTGCTACAAAAGTGAGCTCAAGGCCAGCCTGAACTGCATAATGAGAACTTGTCTCAAAAAGACAAAAAAAAAAGTTGTCCAGAATGGACCTTATGATCCCCCAAATAGCTGAGGTTACAGTTGTGTGTGGTCCCACAGTCAGTCAGTTTAAGTTCATTTTAATAATGTATAAGCTGGAAATTGAATGTACAGATGTTAGCTATGCTCTGAGACAGAGATAACACTAAACTCCAGTGTATCTGTTCCCATGTCTAAATAAAGATGCTCTGTAATGGATTTTTTGGGTTTTTTCAGACAGGGTCTTGCTATGTAGTTCCAGCTGGCCTTGAACTCACTTATGTAGGCCAGGCTGGCCTTGAACTCACCACAATCCTTCTCAGCCTCCTGACTGCTGAGAAAATAGGGGTGCTCTACCACACCCAGCATGACTTATATATGAATTTAATTTCAGAGTACCCTCTGATGATGGTACTATATTCACTGGAATTTATTTCAGTTAGTACCTGAAGATAATTCATGTACTGTATCTAAGTATGTTATAAAATTTTCATTGCATCTCTGTACATTTTTCTATTTTATAACATTTTATTTGGGCAGAAGAAGATTAAAATTGCCTGCTTTTAAGATTTAGATAAATGGGTTGGGGAGATAGCTCAGTGGGCTAAGCTCCTGCCTGGCAAGCTCAAGAACCGGGTTTGATCCCCAGGACCACATGCCATGCCACTGTGCTGGCCACTGAAACTGGGTGTGGTGGTACACTCCTGTAATCCCAGTACTGGAGAGGCTGAAATGGGAGGATCACTGTGAGTCCAAGCTGCGTAGCAAGACCCTGTATCAAATTTTTTTTTTTGTATTTTAGGGAAGGGTCTACTGGGTATTCAGAGTCTCACTACTAGGTTGGACTCATAGGGATTCTGTTTAGAGCCTCCCAAGAGGGAGGGATTGTAGGCGAGCACCACCATGCCCAGTCTCTATTGCCATCTCAGCACACCCTGGGGATGGGGCTGGCCCAGCAGGCCCAGGTCTGAACCCCCAGTCCCTGCGCCTGCTTGTAGGCGCTTTAATCTGCTGAGCTATTTGGCTGGTCCTGTATCAAATAAATTTAAAAAAAAAATCATTCAGTTTTGTTGCTGACCATCTGGCTACAGTTCTAACAGTTATAGCTCCAAAAGTTATAATTAGCAACATTTCAAAATTACTTTTAAGTTCTTCTATTGTAGTAATAACCAAAATATAATACATTTAATACTGCAGCTTATTTTAAAAAACACAATTAAGGAAAACTTACTCTTTGAGAGTTATATAAAATGTTTTGACTATTATAAATATTAATCATATAATTATTTGCATAACTAGTGCTACTTAGCAGCTATCAGGTCAGAATTTTTAAAAAAATCACAAGAACATAAAAATAGTTAGCCCCATTAATTTACCTACAGAACATGTTTATTTATGGCTATATTCAAGCTTTGCTATATCACCATTGTTTTAATTTTAACAGTTACATTCAAAAGATAAGGCAAGCTGAGTGTGGTGGCACACACCTGTAATCCCAGCACTCGGGAAGCTGAGGCAAGAGGATCACTGTGAGTTTGAGACCGGCCAGGGCTACAAAGTGAGCTCAAGGCCAGCCTGAACTGAATAGCAAGATCCTGTCTCAAAAAAGACCAAAGAGGCTGGGGAGATAGCTCAGCAGAATAAGAGCTTTCGTGGCAAGCGTAAGGCCCTGAGTTCAATCCCCAGTTCTGCAAAAAAAGACCAAAAAAAGGTAAGGCAAAAGCACTTATGAACTGGCATATCTGTTATTTCTATTTGTGAACATGTCCTTAAGTTTCTAATGTGGCAAACAAACACCAATTCTGCTATGCAAAATACAGAAGATAATCTGCTTTGCAGTTAATTTTGTAGCTCAGTTGCATACAGACAACATATTATATACGCAAAAACTAGTAACTGAACCACGAATACTAAATCCTGAAAAGTGAAGTTTATTATATTTTATTTAACAGTGTAGGAAGTTCACAGCCATCAGCAGTTCCAGAGCTATCTCAGGTACGATGGGAAATTTGGGAGCCTCAGTGGAGCTGTTAGTGTAGTGAACCTTGTAGGTACAATACATGCAAACTTCCTTTTTTTTTTTTTTTGTGGAACCAGGGATCGAACTCAGGACCTTGCACTTGCCAGGCAGGCACTTGTGCCCCTGAGCTATCTCCCCAGCCCCGTATTACATGCAAACTTTCAAAAGCACATGTAATACAATCTCTAAAACTGACCTCCTTGGTTCTGTTTTCAGCAAACCTGGGCTACTCAATGTGGCTGTTATTGTTCCTGATGTTGTGCGTGTTCTGTTTTTACAATAAATTCCTGACCACCACAGGAGATAAGTTTGACGTCTGTAGCATCAGGGCCTTCCCTGCACCCGTAGGTTTTCTCCTCTCCGTCCATTTTGTGCTTATATAATTCTACTTTGGTTCCACAGGAACTGCAGTAGTTTCTCATCAGCACCACAACGACCACAGCCAAGTCTCTTCCTACCCTTCGATCCCTACTCCAAGGCTGCCTCTACCCCTAGCTGCCTGCCACTGTGGGTTCTGGGCCAGTCCCACCAAACTATCAAGGGTGTCCAAGTTCTTGCCTACCCAGCCCAACCCCCTGATATTTCTAGATACACAAAGCCCACTCTAAAAATGCCTGATTACTAGAGATGAGACTGTGTGGGATAGTAGACAGAGAGAAGAGGTTAAGAAATCTTTTATTTCCAGCCCACCAGAAAGTTAGTCATTCTAAGTCAGTTATCTGCTAACCATGACCCCCTCCAAAGTCAAATTAGATAAATGTACATTTAATCTCTACAAAAGAAAAATGGCTCCTCCTCTGGAAGTTGTTATTTGAAATACTCCTAGCCTTTTGCGGTTGCCATGCTTTATTTGAGATTTCTTTATCAGCCCTCTGCCTGACTTCAGACTTCTTCATTTCACTTTTACCCTGTGTTTCTGGACATCCAGTTCTCTAGTCAGTGCTACAGCCTCCACATTCTGTCCCTCAGAGGTATTTTCGTCTGTACACCTCTGGCATCACGAGAATTGCTCAGGCCTCGGGTTCAGCAGAGACGCTCAATGAAAGCCAGTCCAACCAACTGTTCATTCACCAGCATTCACTGGAATTTGTCTCTGAGCCTTGGAAATCTGTCACTTTTCCCAGTCCTCACTTTTGTGTCAGCTGGAATTGTCCTCAACAGACTGAACTGATGCTTCCCCTAATGGCTGTCCTCTGCCATCTGTTCATCCTCAAACCCTCAGCTTGCTTCAGCTTTTTACCTGTGTTTGTTTTTCAGATTTTGAATGACTTTCTTCTGCCATGACTGTTTCTGCAATAGTGTTATAGGCTTCTGGGGCTACATGTCCCCTGTAGTTTCCAAACACTTTCATGAAGATTTTGAGCAATTTATTCAGCCTTTTATGTTGGCGCATTCTCTTCTCTAACAAATACAGTTCACTGCACTTGAATGCTTTTACCTCCACACACTGTTTACTCTCTGGCCCAGTTTCGTTTGTTTATTTTGTTTTATTGCTGTTCTGGAGAGTGACCCAAGGCCTTCACATGTGCCACGGAAGTACTTTACTACTGAGCAACAACCAGTCCAGATGTTGGTTTTTCTAACATAATCCTCTGCCATTTATTTTGTAGGATCCCAGATAAAAGACAGAAAACCAATGTGTTCTGGGTTATCTGAAAGCATTTTCAAACAAACAACAACAAACAAGTTCTAGCATCTCTTCCTGTAACAAATAATTTCATCCTGGGGAGAAGCATTGTATGAGATGCTTTTCTGTTGCTTTATCAAAATATCTAGTATGGATTCAAGAGTGTGGTGTTGGCACTGGCTTGTCTCCAGTGAGGATCTTGTGGAGGTGGTATCACAGTGTTGGGAGGATGTACAGAAGAGATCACAGAGAAAAACAAAGCAAAAGAGAGATGCAAGGTCCAGGTTTGCCTTAATTTTAATTCACTCCTGCAGGAACCAACCAAGATCCAATGAGAACTATATTAATCCTTGTGAGGGTGATGCCTCCAGTGACCTAATCACCTGTCAGTGGGTCCCACATCTTACAGGTTCACCATCTCTGAATATCAGCGCACTGGGACCAGGCCTCTGGTATATAAAACTTTGGGGCACACACTCAAACCATATTTAAACCATAGCAGATGTGCTCTACTGAAAATGTTTAACAAGCATCAACTTGACTTATTATTTTTCTAACTATTTTTATTGTTGTGCTCTAACTATTGTTCTTCTGTCTGGTTTCCTTTATCCCTAGGTCTCTACTTGGAGGCTGCTATAATGGGAGTGTGTTCCCCAAAGTTCATGTGTTTGGAATTTGATCTCTGTTTAAGAGGTGGGCTCTATCTTCACAAATGAGTTAGTCACAGAGGTAAGTTCCTAGAAAAAAGGAACTCTTCTAAGCTCCCCACTACTTTGCCCTCTGTTTTCCTTCTGCCTTTTGTAATGAGTGGCACAGAAATAAGGCCCTTCCCAAAGACCTTTAATCTTGGACTTACTAGTCTGCAGAACCATGACCAAATAAATTTCTTTTTATTATGTTATTCTGTGTCTGAGTTACTTTTTTTTTGCTGAGACAAAATACCTGACACCCACAAATCAAGGGAGGAAAGCTTGCAGTTTTAAATATAGTCTGTAGTTGACTGGCTCTAAAACAAGGTGGCATGGCAGAAGGGCTCCAATTTCTTCACATTCTTGTCGACATTTTTCTTTTTTTTTTAAATTGCCATCCTAAGGGACATGAGATGGTATTTTATTATAGTTTTAATTTGCATTTCCCTAAAGATTTGTGATGTTGGGGGCCAGTCAGATAGCTCAACAGACTAAAGTGCTTGCTTAGGCAGATGCAGGGACCAGGGGTTCAATCCCTGGCCTGCCATGCCAGTCCCACCCACAGGGCACACTGAGATGGTGACTGAGGCTATGGTTTTTCATGTCTGTAATCCCAGTACTTGGGAGGCTGAAAACAGGGGGATCCAATCTACATAGTGAGACCCTGTAAACCCTGTACTAAAAAATACAAAAAAAAAAAAAAAAAGATCTGTGATGTTGGTCATCTTTTCCTGTGGTTATTGGCATTTGTATATGTTCTTAGGCAAAATATCCTCCGTCTATCTTATGTTGGATAATTTTTGTTAAATTGTACAATTCTTTATATATTCTGGACATTTATCCTTAACTGAATATATTATTGACAAATATTTTCTCCTGTCATGGTTTATTTTTTCACTCTATTGATTATTTCCTTTGATGGACAGAAATTTTTTTTTAAAATTTATTTATTTGTTTGCTTGTTTGTTTATTTATTTATTTATTTTATGGCTGGCTCAGCCTGCCCTGGTGGTGGGGCTGGCGCAGCATGTGGTGCCGGGGATTGAACCACAGTCCCTACAGTTGCCTGAGCTTTCCTAAGCAGGCACTTTAGACCACTGAACCATCTCGCCAGCCCTGGACAGAAATTTTTGTTTTTAATTTTTTTTAATTTTTAACTTTTAAATACAAAATAATGACAGGAAAAAATAGCATTAGAAATGATACACTATGTCAAGGGCTGGGGAGATAGCTCAGTAGAATATGCGTTTGCTTGGCAAGCACAGGGTGCTGAGTCCAATCCCCAGTACTGCAAAAAAAAAAGAAATGATATACTATGTCACTAAACAAATAGTAATTCAACAATGGTTGCTGTATTACATTATGCTATCTTCAAATTAGTTGCTCTAATTATCAGACATAAATGTATAAGATTCGTTAAAGAAAAAGCAAAACAAAATAATGAAGAAGTTATAAGAAATTCAAAAGAGCCTGGCATGATTGCACACCCTATAATCCCAGCACTTGGAAGGCTGAGGCAGGAGGATCAGTGTGAGTTTAAGACCAGCCTGGGCTACAAAAATGAGCTCAAGGCCTGCCTGAACTCCATAGTGAGACCCTGTCTCAAAGAGACAAAAAAGGGCTGGTGAGATGGCTTAGCAGTCTAAAGCCCTACTTAGGCAAGCTTAAGCAACCGCAGGGACCATGGTTGATTCCCGGCACCACATGCTGTGCCAGCCCCACCCCTAGGACAGACTGAGCCAGCCAATAAAGAAAAAAAAATTCAAAAGAGAAAAAAAATCACAGTAAAAAAAAGCCTGGCATGGTGACGCACGCCTGTAATCCCAACACTTGGGAGGCTGAGGCAGAAGGATCAGTGTGAGTTCAAGACTAGCCTGGGCTACAAAAGTGAGCTCAAGGCCAGCCTGAACTGCATACTGAGACCCTGTCTCAAAAAGACCAAAAAAAGAAGAGGAAGAAATGGATAGACTCCTAGATATATATGAACTACCAGAGCTAAATGAAGAAGATATAAAAATTCTGAATAAACAAATATTAGCCAATGAAATTGAAAGCAATAATAAAAAAAAGGGGGGCCAGTGAGATGACTCATCGGTCTAAAGTGCCTGCTGAGGCAAGCTTAGGCAACCTCAGGGACCGCAGTTCAATCCCCGGCATCATATGCTGCGCCAGCCCCACTGCCAGGGCAGGCTGAGCCGGCCATAATAAGAAAGAAAGAAAGAAAGAAAGAGAGAAAGAAAGAAAGAAAGAAAGAAAGAAAGAAAGAAAGAAAGAAAGAAAGAGAGAAAGAAAAGAAAAGAAAAGAAAGAAAGGAGGGACGGGAGGCTGGGGAGATAGCTTCGTGGCACAAGTGCCTGCCTGGAAAGTGCAAAGTTGTGAGTTTGAACTCTGGTCCCACAAAAAAAAAAAAAAAAAAAAAAAAAAAAAAAAAAAAAAAAAAAGCCCTGCAATCAAAGCAAATTCCAGGTTCTGATGGATGCACAGCTGAATTCTACAAGAAATTTAGGGAGAACCTAATGGCAACTCTTCTCAAACTCTTCAATGAAATTGAAAGGGAAGCAATTCTCCCAAACTCATGCAGGGAGGCAAGTGCTACTCTGATTCCAAAACCCAAGAAAGACCCAACCAAAAAAGAACTACTGGTCAATCTCCCCAATGAACATGGATGCAAAACTCCTTGATAAAATAATAGCAAACAGAATGCAGCAGGTCATCAACAACATTATACATTATACCTCACGACCAAGTGGGATTCACCCCAGGAATGCAAAGATGGTTTAATATACCCAAAACCATAAATTAATATACCACGTCAATAGAGCCAAAGACAAAAATCAAATGATTATCTCAGTAGATGTAGAAAAGCTTTTGAAAAAGCCCAACACTCATTCATAATAAAAACACTACAGATAATAAGAATAGAAGGTCTTAAAAAAAAAAAAAAGAATAGAAGGTCTTTACCTCAACCTGATAACAAACCAACAGCCAGGCCAGGTGTGGTGCCGCACGCCTGTGATCCCAGCACTTGGGAAGCTGAGGCAGGAGGATCAGTGCAAGTTCAAGACCATCCTGGGCTACAAAAGTGAACCCAAGGCCAGCCTCAACTGCATAGTGAGACCCTGTCTCAAAAAAAAACAAAACACCACCACCAACAAAAAAAAACAACCAACAGCTAACATTATATTAGATTCTTTTTTGTTTTTTCTTTTTTTTTTTTGGTACTGGGTATTGAACACAGGACCTTATGCTCGTCAGGCAGGTGCTTATGCCACTAAGCTAACTCCCCAGCCCACCAACATTATATTTAATGGGCAAAAATTGAAAGCATTCACTTTAAAATCAGGAACAAGACAAGGATACCCACTGTCACCACTTCTTTTCAATATATTTCTGGAAACATTAGCCAGAGCAATTAGACAAGAGAAAGAAATAAAAGGAATGATGATAAGAAAGGAAAAATTGTAATTATCATTATTTACAGATGACATGATACTGTACATAGAAGACCCCAAAAACTCCACTAAGAGACTTGTAGATTTAATAACCAAATTCAGTGCATAGCAGGATATAAAGTCAACACTCAAAAATTGATAGCATTTCTATACACAATGAAAGCACCGAGACAGAAATTATGGCAATCACATCTTTCACAATAACGCCCCCCAAAAAAGAAATACTTAGGAATCAATCTGATGAAGCAAATAAAAGATTTGTACAGTGAAAATTATAGCACTCTGAAAATAGATCAAAGACGATTTCAGAAAACAGGAAGATATTATATGCTCCTAGATAGGAGGAACCAACACTGTGAAAATTGCAAAAAAAAAAAGAAAGAAACAAAAGAAAATGGCCATACTCGCAAAATTGTTATACAGATTAATGTAATTCCAATGAAAATACCATTAGTATTCCTCACAGATCTAGAAAAAGCATTCCTAAAATTCATCTGGAACCAGAAGAGACCTAGAATAGCAAAAGCAATCCTGGATAACAGAGGAAAGGCAGGAAGTATCACAATCCCTGACTTGAAATTATACTACTATGTTCCTCTGTCCTCTGAAGGCTCACTGGAACCGAGTGATATTACACAGATTAAATGGGCGAAAATGCATACATGTTTCTTAATATGCAAAAGGGAAATAAATCAGCGTAGGAGAAAATGAAGGAAGTGTGATTATGCACTAGCCCAACGTGATAACAGAAACTTATATGTCCATTTTCCTACAAAGAAGAAGGAGAGCGGGGAGCCAGGGAGATAGCTCAGGGTCACACGTGCCTGCCTGGCAAGTGCAAGGTTGTGAGTTCAAATCCTGGTCTCGCAAAAAAAAAAAAAAAAAAAAAATTTAAAATCTTGCATGTGAGTAAAGTGGCTGGCTAATAGCCAGCTCCTTCTGAAGGCTTGGAGGCCATGTCTTACTGCTTGCAGGCTAGGACTTGGGTGATTTTCTAACTGAGGTGCTGAAGAAGATGTGGACTTGTTAGCTAGCCGAGTGTAAAGTAAGACCCTGGAAGCAGATTCTGGGGATGTGAGAGATGAGCGGCAGCTTGGAAAAGTAGACCGAGCCATAGGAGGAGAGGCACTAAGCAGGCAGGACTGGATTGCGGGTGCTGGCGAAGCCAGACACTGAATTTGAGGCTAAAGTGCTTGAAGTCTTAGGACCCTGAACTCCTGGCTGTTCTTATGGGTGGCTTTGGGGGACATACTCTGGTGCGTTGGCAGATTTAATGTACAGTGTTAGACCCTACAAGATACACGCTTTTAAGGGTTGCTAAATTCCCCCATTTAGGAAGCATCAAAGTGCCCAACTACTATTTGAGGTGTGTAGAGAAAGGGTGGAGCTACCCGCAGAGCTGTGGCTTTCTCACCTGCCAGATTGTCCTACGGAGGACCCTGTACTTGCCAGTCCATTCTTGAAAAAATCTCTGTGGATGCTGAGTAGAAGAGGTGAAATACAAAAGCATAAAAATCTTTTCCTCTTCTGGAGGTAAATGGAAGTTTACCTCCAGACCACCAGGGGGTGCCTGGATTGCGCTCGGAGGAGGCTGGGGTGGAGCGTGAGCCAGGCTCGGGTAATTATTTCCAGGTGTGGGGCTCTGCAGCCTCTTCCCAGAGGCCATGGGAATTAACCCTATCTGTCAGCCAAGTAGATTACGTCGTTGTGCCTCTAATGGCAGCATATGGCCGTTAGTTCTTTTCTCTTTTGGCTTTTGGAGACAGGGTCTTACCGTGTACTTTATGCTGGCCTCGAACCCACTGTGCATCCTCCTGCCTCAGCCTTCCAGGTGCTGGGATCACAGGCATGAGACCCCATGCCCAGCTGGCCGTTGGTTTTAAATCAAGCTTATAAAGACGCTATATCAACAAATTCCGTATAGCACTTGATTGTCCTAGCTGTCATTTGAGCTGGTTGGGGCTGCTTCCTTCTGTGTTTACCCGTGGGCCAGGTTGTCAGTCCTCTACAAACGCTGCAAAAACCGAGTAGGCGAAGAATCCTCCATGTGGCTTCAATTTTTTCATCAAAGACTACATCATGAAAAAGACCTATCCCTATGTAAACAGAAAGAAGAGAGACAAATGGCACAGAAATTCCTGGAAGCAACATTCCATCTTTTGTTTGTTGCATTTGTTTGTTTTTGCTTTAAAGCTGTGAGCAGATGGTCCTGCTGTGCTAATAACAAATGAAGCTAGCCCTGACTAGGACAGAGCTGGAGATTTTGGGGTGGGGGGTGGGGGGGTGGGAGTAGGGGTGGTGGTGGGCGGTGAGCGGTCCCTGGGGCCCTAGTTCTCAGGAGAGCAGTCCGCCTGCCACCTGCATGCAGGACCACTTGCCTAAATGCAGCTTTCTGGGCTCTGTCCCAGACTAATGAATCAGCATTTTAATTGTGGAATCTGCATTTTTAATGAGTTTCTAGTTGGTTTCTTATGGGTAGACAGGACTAAGTGAAGAAATGTGACACACAGGGCAGACACTCTTGCATGGGGATTCAAGGACCTTGACTGGAGACAAAGTTCACACAATCTAGGAAGGCACCCTATAGAAAACAAGAGTGTTTGCTGGGGCTACACAGAAAGGCTATGAAAATGTGGGAACTGAACTCTGGGCACCACCCGGTCCCACCTGGCAGGATGTTTAGGGGCACTGCAGAGGGATCTGAGCGTCCTTTGCCACTCAGAAGCACCCAGAAATGCCAAACACAATATCAAATGATGATTACGTCTACTCAGCACCCGTAAAAATTTCCCAGGTCTGTTTTCCATACTGCAGGCAAACTCCTCTCTTAATTACACTTCCTGGAATTGCCCCAAGTATAGTTTCATTGGCGTGGGATTTTTCATTTATTTTTCAATTTCTTCTCTAATGCAAATCCCCTTGGGAAAATGAAGCTCCAATAAAAGGTTAAAGGGAATTTGTTTATTATTCCTTATTACATAGTTTTGGTCTCTCGTACTAAGAAGAAAATGAAACATTTTTATTAAATCAGGAGAAAGAGCAATTTTAAAACTTAGGTAAACTGGAGAGGGGCTAGAACATTGATTTCAGGGACTACCAAGGAGGGTGTCCCTGATGATCTACTGTCTTGGAAGGCTTCACACTCTAGAATATTTCTAGCCTACAGAAATAAGAAATAGTGACTACAGGGGGCCAGGGAGATAGCTCCGTGGCACAAATGCCTGCCTGGCAAGTGCAAGGTCATGAGTTCGAACCCCCGTACTGAAAAAAAAAAAGAAAGAAAAAAGAAAAGAAAAGAAATAGTGACTATAGTAGTTGTAGCAGAAATGAATCTTACTCAGCAAACTCTAGAATCCAATCATTGAACTTTGTTTCTGTAGCATTCTTAACTCCTCTGTTGATTCTCGGTACCTACCAGTACACTAAATTATAGTGCAGAGACAAAGCCCCTGGATCAGGGGCTTCACATCAAAAGGTTATTTCTTCTTTAAGGAATATTTTTCTCTTAAGATCTGCAACTGATCTGAAGAAGTTCACCCACTACGCAGTGAGATCGTTTTTTTTTTTTTTTTTTTTTTTTTTGG